>CM076569.1:453408297-453680058 GCA_034641835.2 Pinus albicaulis | reverse complement strand
GAAAGCAGCATAACATTGAATTGCCTTACAAGGAGGGATATACTGGCAAGCCTTGTAAGTCGAGAAGCATCCCTATGTCTGTCCATGACAGGCAGCATTGTCAGCAAGAAATTGAGCAGCTTCTACAGAAGAAGCTAATCAGAGAATCCAGTAGCCCATGGAACTGCTATGGATTCTATGTGAACAAGAGAAGTGAGCAAGTCAGAGGAGTTCCAAGATTAGTGATAAACTATAAGCCTCTGAACAATGTATTAGCAGATGATACATATCCGATCCCTCACAAAGGTGATCTGATAAGGAGAATCTCAGGAGCTAAAGTGTTTTCTAAGTTTGATTTGAATTCTGGCTTCTGGCAGGTAGCCATTGCAGAAGGTGACAGATGGAAGACTGCATTCAGTGTCCCTCATGGACATTATGAATGGAACGTGATGCCTTTTGGATTAAAGCATGCACCATCCAAATTCCAAAAGGTAATGGATTCTATTTTTAAGCCTTATGTAGAATGGTTGCTAGCTTATATAGATGATCTGCTAATATTCTCAAAGAATTTGAATGACCATTTCAGACACTTGAAAATCTTTATGAAATTAGTCAAAAGGAATGGTCTTGCCCTAAGTAAAAAGAAAATGGAATTGTGCAAAACTAAGATCAAGTTTTTAGAACATGAAATAGAAAATGGCCAGATTGCTCTACAAAAACATGCACTGGAGTTTGCAGATAAGTTTCCAAATGTCATCATTGATAAAACCCAGTTGCAGAGGTTTTTGGGTTGCCTCAACTATGTGAGCAATTTCTATCCTGATTGTGCCATTGATAGATCTCTGCTGAACCAGAGATTAAGAAAGAACCCAAAACCTTGGACTGACAAGCACACCCAAGCAGTCAGAGAAATCAAGTCTAAGGTAAAGAATCTGCCCATATTATATGTTGCTGATGATAATTTTTACAAGATTGTTGAAACAGAAGCCAGTAACATTGGTTGGGGAGGTGTGCTGAAGCAAAAGCCGACAGAAGACGATCCTAAAGAAAAAGAACAGGTTGTTCTGTTTGTTTCAGGAGTTTGGAGCAAAGCTGAGAAAAACTATGCTCCTATCGAAAAAGAGGTAAAAGCAGCCTGGTATTGTATGAAGAAGTTTTCTGTACATTTGGCTAATAAGTATTTTTTGCTCAAAACAGATGCTAAAGCACTGGAGAAAGTGCTAACAAAGGAAATCAAGAACCCAGAAGATGCAAAATTTGCAAGATGGCAAGCCCTTTTTGCATATTTTAGTTTTAAGGTTGAACATATTAGAGGTTCTGACAATTGTATTTCAGATTTCTTGAGCAGGGAATACATCCAGCAACAAGAACATGAGAATGACCCAGAAGAAAAGGTGCAACTTCATTGCATGGTCATTCTGACAGAATGGAATCAGACCTACAGAAGTGAAGAGCTCAGATACATTGCAGATGATGAGCCATGGCCTGTATATACAGAGAGGTGGAGGCCAACTTGGATCCTCCGAAACACCCAAGTGTTGGATGAGAATTTGCAGAATCACACAGACTTGTAGCACTTGGTTCCAGGAAGGAAAGTGTACCCGAAGGGAAATCGGTGGATACATGAAATGATGTATTCACACAGCATGGCAGCGTCACATGAAGCCGAGCGGTCACTTTCAGAAGATTTTTGGGATCTGTTTGTCATTAGTACTGGAGGCAGTGACAGATCCAAAGAATATTACAAATCCTTTGTAATAAACAGAGTCAGAAAAATCGGCCCATACACTCATGGCAAGTTCATTTCATGGCCGCATGATGATCCAAAGCTTTTATTTCCTGACACTGTTTACAATTTTGCAGGTTATGAGAGACTGTGGTGGGATTTACTTAATAAAGATGGACCAGAAGAAACTCACTACACTAAGCTCAAATTTGCCCCTACATGGATTAATGGGAAAGAATCACAGATTCATTGGTTAACTACCTGGTGGTATCATTATGGTGTTAGTCCTTATAGCATGGATCCTAACTTTTATGAATCATACCACAGATTATTTTGTGATGATTGTCTTGCAGGACCAGCTGGTGAATGTTTTCACTATCCCTGTAAAACAGTTGGAGAAATCGGTAGTCTGGAGCATAAATTGTTAGGAAATCCGATATTAAAGATGCATATGCAGATGCACCACCAGTGGTTGGTCATGACGAAGATCAAGCACCAGATAGTACTCAACAAACCTATGATCGTCCGAAGAATATATACAAAAGCTTGGGATGATGAGTTCTATCATCTGAGATATCCGGGTATCAAGATTCTTGATGAACCTGCAGCAGGAACCAGTACAAGTGGTCCTCGGGAGCCCCACTCATAAAAGGTTTTCCCTGTGTAAATAATGATCCCTAGTCACGGGTGTATAGTGACGAAGCTTTTCTCTTGGACTTTTCCTTCGTCCGAAAAGTATCCAATGTGTAATCAATAAAGTTTGATTCCTCGTGGGCCTTTGTAAGGTATCTATAGTGTATCCACTAGCCCAATAGTTTGTCGGCATGACAGATCTCCGTGCGGATGTCACCTCTTGGTGTTACCCGAAAACGATGATCTTCTGCCAAGTGTCAATAATCTGACGGTGCATAGTAATGTTTGTCCCCCTCTCATTCCTATATAAGGAGAGGTTAGGCTCATTTGAAGGCATCGGTTGTTTGAGTCTTGTGTGTTGTGTTTAGAGTCCGAGTATTCTCTTCCTGCTCTGCGTCTGCGCCATCTTGGTGATCTGCTCGCATCACGGAGTTCTTACTCACAGTCCATAGGTTGAACTGAGAAGCCTGCGGGTGTGTGCTCGGCATACATCAGAACCTAAAGTGGCCAGTTCATTAGTGAGTTTGTATATTTTATGTCTGTGTGTTATAAGTCATAAGCTCTGAGACAGAGTCCGTTAATCGGCCAGGAAGCCTCTGGTAAAGATCACTCATTCATGAGTATCAAAAGTCCAGTAAAAGCCGAGACAGTCAATCTCTGATACAGAGACAGAGTCCATATTGTAATCTGATTGTGAAGTATTCTGAATAGAGAGAGAAAATTTTTCATCTGGATTTCCACATTTAAGTGTTATTACTCTGTGTGCTTTAATATTGCTGTTAAGATACTTGCATAGCTCGAAAGTTCGCCAGATTCGCCGGGGTTCGCGAAAATTCTGAGGGACGCCAAGGCCGTGTGAAGGCGAGGAAGCTGTTGAGAAGGCCGTGAGTGCGTGAAGGATCAGTAGGTTCATCTGGGTTTACACTTGGGTTCACATAGAGCTGTGTTTAGAGACACTTAACAAGGCCAAGTCGGTTGGTTCACGACCACAAGCAAGCTTTTGAGAAGCCTCTGCTAGAAATTAATGCAATTAATTAATTCATTCACATTAAACTAATACATTCGTTGAAAATTAAGATCACCATATTCTATATATTTTAGTGGTATAGTGCTCACTATGAAATACATGTGTGATTCCCTCAATATTCAACATGATATGAGCAT
Source organism: Pinus albicaulis (assembly GCA_034641835.2). Taxonomy (NCBI): domain Eukaryota; kingdom Viridiplantae; phylum Streptophyta; class Pinopsida; order Pinales; family Pinaceae; genus Pinus; species Pinus albicaulis. Next base: position 453,676,556 of record CM076569.1, on the reverse strand, counting down.
GCAACACATCAAGAAATAGCATCAAAGTGTAAAAAAAATATAACTCTCAAAATTTGATTAGTTTAAAAAAATAATAAATTAAAAATTTACAAATTATAATACTCTCTAATTTTATTTTATTTTAACTCTATTACGTGATACCATCAATTTAAATGTGAAAATATTAATTCTAAAGGTTACTAACTTCTTCAATAAAATAGTGATCCTCCAATCCATTTAATTCGTTCATTCATTTTATTTATTTAATTGTAATAATATATATTAAGCCAAATGTTTAGGATCTAAAACCAAGGATCTAGATTAACATTGTAGAAATTTCAATAATAGCTGAATTATTCACCGAGATTATCCTGATTACACACTATTTAAGCTTCATGCATAATACATAACCTCTTCTACAATTGATCATCAATTTGCGGAAATAGAAGCAGTCACATGCGCACATTAAAACATAATCAAGCACACATATAACACAGCATGTAATGGGGAAAGCCTACAGCTGAAAACCCCCAACTATCTGTATATTATAATGATAGAGAACATGTAACAATACATAGCACAAAGCTCCTCACAGCTCTCAGCACTATCTCCAATAGTTACACACAAACTAGCTCAGATCTGAACAAGTCACAGGTTCAAATCTCCTCCACAAGTCTGCCTGCCTCTACTGCGCAATCCAAGATGAATAATGATGAGATCCAAGTTCGAATCCACCTGGCTTGTACTGCGCAATCCTCATTGGAAATCTCAATCAATGTGTGTGCAAATCTCATGCACAGCCATAGTCATAATTGATAGTAGACTCACCCTTTCACCCACCTCTAACACTGGTCTCCACTGAACTGTCCATGCATTGCAGTTAACTGATGTATTATTTAGTTGATTTATGAGTTAATAATTAGTGAATTAATTAATAATTAATTCTCACCACTCATCACTATTGTATTTATCAGTTAGACTAAATACAACTAGTTCAACTAAGTTAAACTGAACACAACTCCACCAACTGTCTCATCAACTCCACCAACTATCTGTATATTATAATGATAGAGAACATGTAACAATCATAGTACAATACTCCTCACAAGTACTCAGTACTATCTCCAATAGTTACACACAAAATAGCACAGAAAATGAACAAGTCACAGGTTCAAATCTCCTCCACAAGTCTGCCTGCCTCTACTGCGCAATCCAAGATGAATAATGATGAGATCCAAGTTCGAATCCACCTGGCTTGTACTGCGCATTCCTCATTGGAAATCTCAATCAATGTGTGTGAAAATCACATGCACATATATAGTCACAACTGATAGTAGACTCACCCTTTCACCCACCTCTAACACTGGTCTCCATTGAACTGTCCATGCATTGCAGTTAACTGATGTATTATTTAGTTGATTTATGAGTTAATAATTAGTGAATTAATTAATAATTAATTTCACCACTCATCACTATTGTATTTATCGGTTAGACTAAATACAACTAGTTCAACTAAGTTAAACCGAACACAACTCCACCAACTGCCTCATCAACTCCACCAAATCCCCCGCTACATGACTTCTAACCGAAGTCAACCCTATGCAATAGCTCAAATAAATCCTTACCTTTAGGAAAAGTGTATTTCCTTCAGCCGATGCATGTGCCACATCCAAGCATCAAACCGAAGTGCTCTAACAGATAAGATAATGTTTATAGTCTAAATATTATTAAGGGTTATTTAATAGTTTTCAATCGTTCTATTTTTAGCCCTATAGCCTAAAAATAGATTCCGCCAACGTCTAAAAATAGAGGCCCATCTAATTTTACCAACTTGACCAATCATCCATAAATAGCATCCGCAACTCATGTAGACCATGATCCATATGTCTAAAAATAGACATAGTCTAAAAATAGACTTGCGCCAAAAATAGCCTGCGGGCCCACTTAGTGAAGGTGACTTCTTTTCACTAAGCTCCATCATCTTGTTGCATTTTCAACACTCCCTCTCAACAAGATATGGATTATCTGCAACCCCTATCCTGAATCTATGGTATTCTAATTTTCTTCTGGTGAGCGCCTTCGTCAAGATATCAACATCTTGATCCTCCATGGGAATGTATGAAAGTTACATGATTCTCCGCTGCACACAATCTCTGATATGCTGGTACCTGATGTTGATGTTTTTGGATCTATCATGAAATACTGGATTAGCCTAGAGTTTAATGCAACTATGGTTATCACAATAAATCATAGTAGGCTCCAAGTGTGACCCGAACAACCTGACCGTAATCTTCTCATCCATATGGGGCCTCGCATGCAGCCAAGCTTGTTGCCATATACGCCCCCGCTGAACCGAGTGCCATGGATCTCTCGTTCTTTTTGTGTACCAAGAAACCGTTGTCGACCCGATACCGAAGATCCCTCTCCAGCATGTGCTCTTTCTGTCCATTGGGCTCCCCGCCCACTTCGCAGACCGTAAAGCCACATAGCTTCACTCATCCTCCTATCCGTACCACAAACCATATCCCGATGTGCCTCTAAGATAACGCAATACATGCTTGCCCGGCCTTATAGAAGAGCTTGGTAGGCTTAACCATAGCTTGTGAAAGCTGGTTAACAGCATATCATATATCGGGTCGTGTATTGACCAGATACATAAGCGACCCCACCAACTGTCGATAAACAGTGGCATCCAATACCTCCGCTGAAGTAGCATCCTCCTTCCTCCAACCTCTAGGAAGAGGAGTATCAACAGGCTTGCAGCCATGCATGTTGAACTTCTCCAGTATCTCCCGGGCATACTTACCCTAAGAAACAAACAGTCCACCACTACGCTGCCAAATTTCCAATCCCAGGAAATAATGAAGGAGGCCCAAGTCCTTCATCTCAAACTCTTTTGCAAGATCCTCCTTGCATGACAGTATCAACAGCTCATCACCTGTCAAAATCAAATCATCTACATAAAGTACAATGATCAACAACTTCCCCTCCACCACAATCTGGTACAGGTTAGGATCCACCTCACTCTTGGAGAATCCAAGTCCAGTTGAAATAACCGTCAATCCATGTGTACCAAGAATGAGGTGTTTACTCAACCCATATAGTGCTCTCTGAGTCCGCACACATGCGACTCACTCGCTAAAGATCTCTTAAAACCTTCTAGTTGCTCTATGTACACCTCCTTCTCAATGACTCCATTGAGGAACGCAATCTTCACATCCATCTGATGAATGTGCCACCTCATCTGTTCTGAGAGAGCTAGGATCGTCTATATGGAAGAATACCTTGCGACAGGTGCAAAGGTCTCCTCATAATCGATCCCCTCTATTTGTGAAAAGCCTCAGGTAACAAATCTTGCCTTATACTTCTCCACACTCCCGTCAGCTGCCTGCTTCAATTTGTAGATCCATCTCGAACCCACCACTGATTTCCCCTCCGGCCTCGGGACAATCTCCCATGCACTGTTTCTGACAATCGAATCATACTCTTCCACCATGGTATCTACCCATGCGGGGTCCCTCCATGCCTTCCTCGAAAGAGGATGGCTCTTTCACGATACACTTGCTCACAAGAGCCATGTATCTAGTGTACTGATCAGGTGACTGTCTCTGTCTGCGCTATGATGTAGGTGCTCCTACAACCTTCTCTGCATCTTGAGCCAGTCGCTCAGCTTCTGTAGTGCGCTTCCGCCCTCTGATGGTTGGCACTGCATGAGTGGTTTCTTCCACTCCATGAACCTCATCTTGTGGCTGATCCACCTCCTGAGACTCATCCTTAGAAACTAATAGCTCCTCATCTGCATGCAAGTGTGGCTCCCTCTCAAGCGAACACTTCATGGATTTCTCCTCCTGAAATTTGATATCCCGTCGCACAACAGTCTTGCGACTGTCTGGCAAATACGCACGATAGTTGTAGGGCGTATCAGTGTACCCCACAAATATCCCAACCTCTGTAGTCGGCTCCAGCTTCTTTCTGGCATCCTTCGTCACATGCATGTAGACAGGTGAACCAAAAATCCTCAAATGGGAAATATCAGGCCTCTTACCAGAAAACGCCTCCTCCGGTGTACTCATGCCAAGTATCTTGTGAGGAAAACGGTTCTACACATATACTGCAGTATTGCATGCCTCCACCCACAAGTGAAGGGGTAGGCCTTGATCATGCAACATCGCCCGTGCAACACCCACGATCGTTCTGTTCTTCCGCTCAGCAACCCCGTTCTGCTGTAGGTTATGGGGGGCTATGAGCTCTCTCCAAATTCCTTCTGCGCTGCAAAAGTCCTTGAATTCAGCAGAGATGAATTCACCACCATTGTCGCTCCTAAGAGCCTTCACATGCTTCCCCGATTCCTTCTCTACCAACGCCTTGAACTCACAGAACTTTGAGTATGTCTCACTCTTCTTCTGCATGATGAAGATCTAGCACTTCCGAGAAAAATCATCAACAAAGATCACATAGTACCTGTGCTTTTCTATCGAAGCTACTGAGAAAGTTCCACACACGTCTGTGTGAATTATCTCAAGGATCGTCGTGGGGTGACTATCCTTCTCGTGACAGGTGGCTTTCACAAATTTTCACAAGGTACACCCCTTGCACTGATCTGACTGTGCAAGAGTGCCCTTAGTAAGCCCAGTACAAATCTGTTGTAGTATCTTCAAAGCTCCATCATGAAGGTGGTTCAATCTCCGGTGCCACAACTTGCCATCATCCAGGATCACCACTCCTTTTTCCTTTCATGCCATTGCTGCACATCCATCTACTTGCAACTGATAAAGGTTCTTGACTCGAACCCCTATCTTCTGGGTTTCTCTAGTTGTCTTACTGCGCAAGAAAGCCTTTCCCTCGCTGAAGACAACATCATACCCCTTGTCTTCTAACATCACCACAGATATAAGATTCTTCTTCAATCTTGGAACATGCATCACTTCCTTCAATACGAAGGGATTACGAGACTCGCTCTCAAAGGAAATGGTACCGATACCGGTCGCACTGTATCTACCATCATCGCCCATCTCAATGTGCACTCCAAGATCTTTCTCATCCAGATCTGAAAACAAATCTCGATCTCCTGTCATCTGAAAATACGCGCCATCATTCAAGAACCATACCGATCCCATCACACTTGAGACTGCTAGATGCGATCATCGAAAAATCCAAAATTTCAACCGCGAGGCTAGTCTCTCCCCCTGCCGTGTGACCCGGGGGCCTGTACTCGCTTTTATTTTTCTTCTTTTGCGGAAAATTTGTGGCATAATGTCCGTGTTGGTGACAGTGAAAGCACTTCACCTTGGACATGTCCTGCTTCTGCCCTTTCGCACCGGAATGAGAAGCTTTCTTGCTCTTCCGCTTCTTTGCTTTGGCAGCCAAAGTGCAATTTTCTTCATCAGGTGCCTTTGATGAAGATCCGTCCCTGGTGCTCCACCTTATCTCCTCTTGCATAAGATCCGACCAAAGTTGCTCCCATCCTGGCAATTTCTCCCGACCATTGATAGAGTCCTGATAGGAATGCCAACTCTTCGGATGACCAAGGAGAGCCAAGTCCACCAAGTCCTCATCAGCTACAGTCACCCCCACACTTCCCATCTCATCCCTGCATTGGGTGAACTTCGTGAGGTACTTGGATATACTATTGCCTTTCTCCATCTTTATGTTTCTGAGTTTATCCTTGAGCGCCAACTTCCTCTGGTCGCTCTTGCTTTGGAATAAATCTGTCAACGCTTTCCACATCAAGTATGGAAAATCTTTACCATGCAGGCTGGATACAATGTGATCCTTCACGCCCTCCAACAGAATCCTTCGACATTTTTCTGTCTTCTTTTTCCAAGCCTCAACTTGAGCAGCATTAGTAGGCTTTGGGACTTCAACATCTATGAACTCCTTCAGCCCATTGTCATCTAACACCGCCTCCATCATGTACTTCCATGCAACATAATTCGAGCTGCCCTCAAGGGCATACTCCAATCACAATCCGTTGAAAGACATTTTGACTTCGACACCAAGAAAACACTGCTGCAAATTCGAATTCCACCAACTCAAAACTCAATCGCTTCTGATCTGTGAGAACAAAGTATTTCTAGCATAGAGATCGACTGTAGGGGAATTTACTGGATATATCACCTTTCAAGGAAAGGATGGATCCAGAGGCTACCTGGCCCGCTTACAGACTCTGTCTACCGAAATAAATTGTAAACACCGTAATAGATCCGATGATCAATTTCGGGATTCGATACCATGTAGAAATTTGAATAATAGGGGCCGACTATTCACCGAGATTATCTTGATTACACACTATTTAAGCTTCATGCATAATACATAACCTCTTCTACAATTGATCATCAATATGCGGAAAATAGAAACAGTCGCATGAGCTCATTAAAACATAATCAAGCACACATATCAACACAGTATGTAATGGGGAAAGAAATAGCTCAAAACCCCCAAATATCTGTATATTATAATGATATATAACATGTAACAATAAATAGCACAAAGCTCTCACAGCTCTCAGCACTATCTCAAAAAGTTACACACAAAACTACCTTAGAATTGAACAAGTCACAGGTTCAAATCTCCTCCACAAGTCGGTCTGCCTCTACTGCGCAATCCAAGATGTTTAATGAGTGAGATCCAAGTTCGAATCCCCTATCTTGTACTGCGCAATCCTCATCGGCAATCTCCATCAATTTGTGTGAAAATCTCATGCACAGCCATGGTCACAACTGATAGTCAACCACACCCTTTCACCCACTTAAATCACGTCTCCACCGAACTGGCCCATGCATTGTAGTTAATCGATGTATTATTTAGTTGATTTATGAGTTAATAGTTAGTGAATTAATTAATAATTAATTCACAATTCACTCATCACTATTGTATTTATCATTTAGACTAAATACAACTAGTTCAACTAAGTTAAACCGAACACAACTCCACCAACTGTCTCATCAACTCCACCAAACTCGCCACATGAGTTCTAACTCGAAGTCAACCATGCAATAGCTCAACTAACCCTTCGGAAAAAGCGTATTTCCTTCCCGTCACTCGTACGTGCCATCCAAGCATCAAACTGAAGTGCTCCAAGAGAGTAAACTAAAGTTTAGAGTCCAAATATTATTAAGGGTAAATAATATTTGACTGTTCTATTTTTAGCCCGACAATCTAAAAATAGAAACCACCTAATGTCTAAAAATAGAGGTCCATCTATTTTTACCAACATGACCAATCCTCCAAGAATAGCATACTACAGCTCTCGATACTTGATCCATATGTCTAAAAATAGACATAGTCTAAAAATAGACTTTGCGCCAAAAATAGCCCGCGGGCCCACCTAGTGAAGGCGACTTCATTTCACTAGGCTCCATCATCTTGCTCCATTTTCAACAACATTAAATAAATATCTAAGATATAAATGTTATTAATCAAGCACTTGAAAGACTTAAGGTTGATGTTCTTTGGTAGTTAATCCAAATTAATATTTAGGGTAAACATAATTTAGCATATCCATTTTAAACATCATTAACATACAATAATAATCAACCCTAACTACCCTAATAATAAACTTTATTAATAATATCATTAATTAAGTCTAACTATTATTATTATTATTATTAATGATGATTATCATTATCTTATAAAATTAATAATAATTATTAGCTTTGTTATTGTTATTATAGATTAACTATTATTAATATTAATCAACAATTAATATTAGGGTTGTTTGGTTGACTCATTCTCATATCTTATCCTTTCATTCCATGTTTATTATCCTTCATTCTTGCTATTCTTTGTGGATTTTATCATGACGATGAATCTTATTATAGACTTGAAACATCGACACAAAAATGAATATTCTTGAACTAATTCTGAATACTAAAAAAACGCAATATTGCTTGGTAGTTTGATGTTTAGATGCTCTTTATACAATGGGTAATGGATCAGTTCAACTATATCTCATCACTATGACAGGTAGGATTATACGAAAATGAAGATTCTATAATACTTTCAATATACATTGGATGCTTGGAAAGCCTTGACAAACATCAATCATTAAACTTTCTTGACTTTTAGAAAATGTTAACCCGCAACTCATATAGTCTCATGGACGACATAATGATAACATAAGGTCTACTGTAACTAATGATGTGGTTTTCTCACCAGATACAAAATTCATTTAAGAATTAATTTTGTGTGGAAGAATTTTAAATCATTTATTAGAAAGTATTTGTCAGGTTCTGTAGTCAAAATAATCACTTTATGTTAATTTTAAAGCATAGTCTAATATAAATTTAGATACATTTCCACCCTTGACAAAGAGGCTAAGAAGAAGGTTTTCCCTACAAGTGTGTATAACAAAATGAAAACATATCTTTGAAATGAAATTATATAGACAATGTTGTGTTTGTTTCTCAATGTTGGAATTTCACTGATTGGAATGAAATTTTAGAATTATATCAATGTATAGAAAAGAATTCTCTCACAAAATTTTCGAAAAAAAAATACACAATCGCTCTCCATCCATTCTAAAGTGTAGTCTAATAGAAATTTAAATACATATCCCACCTTGAAACAAAGGCTAAGAAGAAGGTTTTCCCTACATGTGTGTATAAAAAAATGAAAACAAGTCTTTGAAATTCAATTGTATAGACATGGTAGATGTGTTTCTAATTAGTAGAATTGTATTGATTAGAATGAACTTGTACAATTATATCAATGTATAGAACAAAATTCCCTCACAAAAAATATTGAAAAAATTACATAATCACTCTGCATTCATTTTAAAGCATAGTATAATAGAAATTGAAATATAGTTCCAACCTTCATGCAAAGGCTAAGAAGAATGTTTTCCCTACATGTGTGTATAACAAAATGGAAACACATATCTCAAATATAATGGTACAAATATTCTGCATGTGCTTCTCAATGCTATAATTGCATTCATTAGAATGAAATTGTATAATTATATCAATGTATACAACATAATTCCCTCACAAAAAGTTCCAAAAAATTAAATAATAACACTACATTCCTTTTAAAATGTAGGCTAATAAAAATTTAAATACAGTTCCACCCTTGACACTTAGGCTAAGAACGAGTTTTTTGTACATGTATGTATAACAAAATGAAAACATTTCTCTGAAATAAAATTATATAGCAATTGTATGTGTGATTCTCAATGTTGTAATTGCATTGATTGGAATGAAATTTTACAATTATATCGATGTATAAAACATAATTCCCTCACAAAAGTTTAATAAAAAGTACATAATGAATCTGCATTCATTTTAATGTGTATTATAATAGAAATTGAAATACAATTCCACCCTTTGATGCAAAGGTCAAGAAGAAGATTTTCCTTAGAGATTTGTATAACATTCCTCTAAAGTAGAATTTAAGGTTACATGACAAAGTTTGAGGTTACTATTCAAGGCTTTAAGGGAAATGAACTCATCTTTTCTTATGTTACTCTTACGAGGCTTATATTTCCTAAGAATAGTTTCAGAATATTGTTTAATAACACCCTTATGAAAAATACTATTGATATTAACCCTCTCTTGCCCAAAATCTATGTGATTCCTAATATTCTTAAATATGGGGCCCCCCTAAGACCCATTATCAAAAAAATGGGTGGCCCAACATATATTCTAGCTAAATTTTTATCTCAAAAATTCAAGCCTCTTGGTCTCTGCATGAAGTACTTCATTAATGGCTCTAATGGCTTTGTTAATGAGGTAAAATTTATAAGGCTAGATCCTGGGTATTTTCTCGTAAGCTTTGATGTATTTTCCCTTTATAAAAAAATACCTATTAAAGAGGCTATAAATGTTATAAATGACATTACTAATTTTGACGGTGCTAAATTAGTTGGTATATGCCTAACCTTTACCTTTTTCAACTTCGAGGGTGAATTCTATGAAAAAAATTATGAAGTAGCCATGGGCTCTTTGCTCTCCCCCATCGTTTCCAACTTGTCATGGAATATTTGAGACTAAGGCTTTGGCTTCTGGTTAATTCTACCCTAATATTTTGAATATGTTTGTTTACGATAATTGCGTCATTTGGCCCCATGGTCAGGAGAAGTTAAATGCTTCAAAATCATGATTTTCAATCTTACTCCATCAAATTTATGATGGAAGTGGAGGTTAATGGAAAGCTTCCTTTCCTTGATGTTCTGCTTTCTTGAAAGGAACATGGTTCTATGTTACACCAGGTATTTCATATAAAAACACACACAAAATAATAAACATGTAGTGGTTGAAATAAATATTCAAATGCAAAGAAAGGCTTCATGTAATGTTTATAATGATAGACATGTATGTGTGTGTGTGTTTTTGTTCACACGAGAGCTAGGAATTTTAAATCACTCGAGGAAAATGGAATTGTGCCTTGTTAGCCATATGACCAAGTATTAGATCCAAGACATGGGGGTGCTTGGTGCCTATGTAAATTGATGGAAAAATTGTATTTCTTGGAATATGTTGGGATTAGATAGCAAACCCATATTGCATGTTGATAATGAGATTGAGGACTAGAGGTTGGGCTAGATTGAGGCTTACTGTGTAACACATACACACATAGGGGGGGTTTGCTTTTAAATTTGAATTGATGATATGGTTTGGTCTTTATGGCTATTTGTTGGAGTCTAGGTTAATTTTCCAAGTGTTTAATATAATGGATAAATTTGATTTTATTAAAGGTTGGGACCCTAGTGGGGCCCATAGCCATGTGGCATATGACTATGTATGGAGGGTAATGTGGTTCCACAAAGACATGACTAGTGGCACCCAAATTTAGTTGTTTGACATGCTTAAGTGGGTCAAAAATGATTTCTCAGTGGAGGGTGTGACATCAACATGACATGGGTGTGACATCATCTTAGTAGTTTTAAATGTTGATTGGTGCATTTCTCATTGGTTTTTATGTCTCAAAGACAAGAAATGAATTTACATTAATTGACTCTCTTCCAGAACTTCGACATTTCAAATGGTGGCGCTTGGGAAAGCCTCGAGGTTATAATTCCGGGGTTATTTGGAAATGGGAGGGGATAATTCCATAATCCATGTCCCATGTGTTCGTGTATATGGCTGAAAATGGATTTTCACCCTTATTTCAATATAAAAAATGGTAAGATAGCGGGTGCTCATGAGGTGACAACTAGGTTGTGGACATGTTTGTTGGAGATATCAATGCCCATTGTATTATTCAAGATTTATTTTTTAGCTTCTTCTAATTATTTTACTTTGGGAAATTTTGTAGCTAAACATGAAGACATTTCATATTTTTAGAACACAAAAATAAGTTAGATAATTATCAAGAATTATATTTTTTGGGAGATTGAGTTATTAATTATTTTTAACTAGAGTTATTTCAAGAGACTTTCTGTTTTTTGAAACTATTTCATAAAATCATTGTGATTCAACATTGAAGAAAAAGATAAAAATTTAGTGTTGGATACTTTCGAGGGGTTGGTGTTTTATGTAGTATAGTATGGAAGTTCTCAAAGCCATAGGGCCATCTTTTTACAATATATTAATAAACCAACCATTGGATTCATCACTTGTAAATTCAATTTTCATTTCTATCGGTGTATTTTTCTCTTGTAAATCGCAATCTTGACTAGTTTTAAGCCTTTGTATTATTTTTTTTTGGCTCTAAAGAAACATGTTGTTGACCAATTCTCATATTTATTTTATGACTATTTTGAATATTTTCTCAAGACACGACCAATTAAATATATAGTATCTCCTATTTTTTGTATTTACTTATCATCAATGGTCTAATTCAATATGTATCTTTAAAATATCTGGAAATGTGTATAGCATTAATTGTTTCCTATTAGTGAATCAATATTATATTCTCCAAAATCAATATTATTTAATGATTTATAGCTGTTGTGGAGTTATTGGATTTAGATGAAAATGTCTTTATGTTTTCATGTATGCAATTGACTTCATCTAGGTGCCCAATATGCTTTCTTTCTTATCAATATAGTTAAAAGACTTCCACCCTCAATAAACTTTTTGATATTGGTTCCTTAATTACAAGGATTGGAATGACAATATTATTGGTAAGGAATTGTGCATCATGGGATAAATGTGCCCAATTGAAAGTACTTGGTTTGACCATATGATAATATTTGACTATGATCTATAGATTATATTATTTCTATATAATTTAATTCATTTATTTGTATTTGAATGTAGCATTTGAGGGTGTTTGAAAAAATTATTCTAAGGTGATTTCAAAAAAATATCTTTTTGAAAGTTTTAGGGTTACCACCTCCAATCCAAGAGATAGTCTGAGGCCTTAAGTGGGAAGGTTTTCCAAAGTATTCATGGGGTTCCATGTCATTTTTCCCTAATTAGGAACAACTTGAAAAGTAACAAAGCTTTAGCACTTGTTGGCTTGAGGGGTCCTGACCCAGGTTCAGATTTGAAGGATAAAACAACAAACCCTCAAACTATTGACCCTTTCGATAATGATCTGCTTGCGCAGACCAAAGTCTCACCCAGAGCAGTATGGGGGGGTGGTGGAACCAGTTTTCTGCACACTGATAGGGAATTTAATGAAGTGCTCATCAATAAAAGCCGCATTGAACTTATACAGATGCATGCAACAGTTTATAAAAAAATCACAGAGAAGGAACAATTATCAACAGAATAACACAGAAATATTGTTCATTTTAGCACAGATAACATATCAGAACCATATCTAGATCTTAATCAATGTAAACACTTAAAAAATCTCTTAAGCATCAACAATGATGCATAATCAGATCAGATAACCTTGTGCAATCATTAATAAGTAAGTAAACAATGTGATATTAACAGTGCATAAACAATAAGAAATATACATGCATAACACAAATAGGTTCACCAAAATTGATCTTTCTATTATCTTTCGGATATGTCAATACATCAACTGTTCTTTCCAAAACCATTTCAAACCCTTTCACGCACACAACTAGTAGAGTCCACACATAGCCAGGATTAGGTCTCTGCACACATAGCTATCAATATATCATAACACATTCATTGACTAACCACTTATCTTAGACACATTATATCTATTTATAATATGCCTAACGTGCACATGCTATGGTCTCAAACCATGGTTTGAGGTCCAAAATTTATAGTTAAGCCCATTTACTTCCAAAATTTGGGACCAAAATCCACTTGACTTCATTTGCTTGGCGCACACATACAAAAATAAAAAGTGTCTTTGGATATTGTGCCTCAGGGGAGACCGCTCCAACAAGCCACAAACATAAACATATGACTCGTCCCGAGTCACTAAGGCACTGTCTCCTTTGTCTTAGACTAAAGTTTCTTGAGAGAATTCTTGAGAGGGAGCACTAACTCGAGGCTTTTCGTTGTTGCAGTATACACTTGTTGAACCATTTTGTCTGTACTAGGCCCCTCTGCAGCCATCTCTATGCTGTGTTGAGTCTGTTGAATTATATTCAGAGTGTTTTCCATCGTCTGGGATTGTTGCAGTGCTTCCTCTACCCATGGTTGCATGCACTCCTTCAGAACTTGTTCATTCTGGTGCAAGTCTGCAATCTCTGTCTGAATTCTACGACCTTCTTGTAGATGAGAAAGTCGCTGGGTAAGGACTAATGTAGGCATGACTATCCTAATCTCTTCAAACTATTTATCCTTCTTGTTCAGTGCATCATGCAACTACTACACGACTCGATCATTCTGGATAGAGGCCCATATATCCATGGTCTCATTTAATGAGCTCTCACACTGGGTGAATGAAACAATAATGTTATCATGTTCCTAGTTTACTTCCACTGCTCTCTTTGTGCGAACCTCTGGTGGTGTCTCCAACTGCAATTCGGTTATGAGGTCGGCGATTTGTTGCTCATACTCCATTCAAATGGTTTTTACTTATGCACGCACTACTTTCACTACAGCAACCAACACCTCTAACTTCTCAACATGCGTAGTTGTGGCCAAGACAGCTACAATGTCACACCAAACCTGATTGATCTTAGCCTCCAACACAGCGGGCTGGGCCTCTTCTTCTCTGCAAAGACACTTCTGCTTGGTTTTTCTGTTGATGTTCTTGTGCAGCTTGTTGTTGTGCATCTCTGATCTTTGTCTATGCAGTCACTTCTCAGTATTGGAGCTCATCTACAATTACTGAATGCAAAAAATGTAATTTACCTATAGGCAAAAATGAAATATTAATATGAATATCACCTATACCAATAAATTGAACATGTTGGTTAGTGTCCATCTGTATTGCTCGCAGGGTGATGTGGAAAAATTGTGCATCGCCTGATGCTGGAAAGGAAACATCCAATGGTTGCACGCGTGTAATATGCGCACTGGTTCAACTCGCCCAAATCACGTTCTCCTGAATTTGGCTCGCCTGAAATTTTAATTCATGCAACCTGACTTGTACGATCTTCAGCGCAGATTTCTATTAGATTTCCATGTCGATCCATCGATCTTCCATCGTAGAGGTAACGGTTTTGGCGATCTCATTTGAGGTCATCCTCTGAGAGCGTCAGGACCTATTTTCTTGCCTTCTTAGATCACTTATGCTTCTTGTGTGATCTACCCGCGGTCTAAGTGTCGCACTTAGTGCCTTTTGATGTTTCCACTTCTCTAGTCTCCTTAGGCACAGAGTCATTCTTCTCTGGTGCTGTCGTTATGTTAACACTTTCTCTAGTTGTAGTGGATGTTGGTTTCTTCTATGAAGGGTAGGTGACAGTCGAGGCTTGGGTTGCACCACTTGGTTTAGTTTTGCATAATATAAAAACCAAAATATTTTATTCTCTTTTGCGTGCACCAGGTTAGATGAGTTCCAAAGTGTTACGTAGCACCCACGTAGCTTCGCACATTTTCTCTTCAATTTCATGGAAATGTGTGTCTTCATGGGTTCTCCATCTTATAAGTGTAATCAGTAACAAGAGCAACGCATACTAGAATGGTTTTCCCTCCTCTTATGCCTCGCATACATTCTCTAGGTATTCCTTAGAGAGGTACTCGCACCAATTTTATATGATTCCCTTTACACATCTTCCGGCTAGCGCAATCACATGTGTAGACACCTCCTTGGGCCTGCATTTATGAATCATATTTTAGTTCAAGATGTGTGTGAAAAAAAAAAAGCGAGGTCATTGATATCCTTCAGTATGAACCCCCAATACTTACGAGTGACATCGTATTTTTCCTTGATATGATCTGCCATCACTTTCTCTTACGCTTTGCCTCCAAAGTCTGCAATAGGGTCAGCCCCGTTATTAGGCAGACCTATTATTCTATGAATCAATTCTGCATTAATTTGGATGCGCTCTCCCAACCAGAGCGCATCATCATGGACTAATTCCAGCAAATGCGTGACACAGATATCATTGATGGGACTGCGCCCAAAATGAGCGATCTGCAACAAATTGAGCATATTTTCCTTGTGCAGACCTAGCATTCCCCTCTTTGGCTCGAGGTGCACCATGCCTACTTCATAAGTAATTTGGTCCGAATAGAGCTCTCATGCAAGCTCGGGAAACTTCTCACCGTTCGCAATTCCCCAATCATCAAAACACAGCTATGGGATTTTTGCAAACATATCCCCTTCCATGGGGACATTCTTCGCGATCAGAGGGACTTGAATGCTCGTACGCATCTTATCCAAGTCCTTCGGCGCTTTGAGATTAGGCTTCAGATGACTTCCATTGACATATCCTGGAAGGGATTCACCACTCAACATGGCCAGGCGCACTGCTCCACCATCGGTGATTTCCTTAACATAGGGCCCTAGCCAATGCATATTCAATTTCTATTGAATAATAGAAGGTATAAGGCCGAGATGCAAGTAGTAAATACTAAATATTTTATCATTTAAGGAACTCGGTGATAAGGAAAAGAATCTAATCCAAGAAGTGGTGAAGGCATAATTTTCTATAGCAAGTGTGTAGCAAGCAAAGATTAAAAAAGAATCCCTAAACTAGCCTAGACAATATGATCAATTTTCTAAGCACACATGCGGACAAAGACCATCTTCCTAAATATATTTTTGATGAAACTTGTAGGCATGTATATTGTGTGCTTTTCTGCAAGCAATCAAAATATAATGACTAAGGATCAAATTTAAATTTACACCATATCAAGGCTATTCAAATTTATCAAATAAATTGAAAAATATTAAATCTTAAAAGATAATAATCAAAGTAAATCACTGAAAACAAAGCACATAACAATTAAAAAGACATGGTCCACGCTAAATTACACTGTGACAACATGTGGTGTGTTACATTAACTAACGGAGTCAGACCCGCTTGATACAAATATTAGAACTCTATATAAATATAAATTAAATATATATTGGTGATACTCAATATATTTTGACGTAGTAATAGCCCAAAATTAGATTGGAGATTCATTATACAAAAAAATTATAAAGGGAAGGGAAGGAAAGGGAAGCGAAGTGGGGGGAATAATTCATGGGAAGTGATAAAATAGAACCGTTTCACATCCACAATGCAAAACTAGATGACGAGCATGAGTCAAGAGAAGATATTATTGATCTAGTGCATCCAAGATTTGGAGAAATTAGTGGTAGTTCCACAGTGATGGAAAGTTTCAATGCCAGGACCGGAGGACTTATTGCAAATAAACTTTGACATTTGGTTGATGCAGGACCTTCGTCGCGAAAATGCAGTCTTCTATTTCATTTGATGCCGAATATGGGGTTTGGAGATATGGTGAGAGAAATGAAATTTATCGAGTGTCCAGTCCGAGACAAGAGGATGTCACCCTTTCCTTGTCATGATTTCACAGCATAAAATATTCCTCTTTTCGCGTCGGACATTCAAGAAGACCCCAGCAGACACCCCCAAGGGGGACCCTTTGTGGAAGCGATCGAAGATAAAGTTATTTCTAGCATCACTTTAATCGAGAGTGTCCCTTCTCTTACATACTAAATTTAGGGCATAATGATCGGGTCTTCCGGGCTTTGGATACTTATGTAATAGTTGAGCAACTCCCATTCGAGTCTTGTGATTGGATTACCAAGGCAATAGTCAGGGATCGGATAAGTGGTGTTTTCCACTTCCACTCCAAATGGTGTATCAATGTTGTGCTTAGACATAAACACCGGAAGATGGTCAGTTCTTCCAGACAATCCAAGGTGGTTCAGCCAATTTAATACAACCATCCCTTTTATAGGTCAATTTGGGCACCATTCCCAATGACCTGGTTAACTAGGCATCATCTCCAGGACCAATGATCAAAGGGTATATCATTCCCTATCATCTCAGTTGCTATATGCCCTAAGACAGGAAACAACATGAATCAAACAAATGGTTTTCATCAAAGCAAGGCTTTTCCATGGTTTGAAGCTTATTATTAAACATGTTGGAGCTCACCAATGCAGGCTCTAAGGGGCCTAACTGCATTGCATATGCAGGTAGCCCCATTCAGGGCTGCTCTGCAAAGCACTTCTTGACATTCAAAGGTGCATTGGTCACATTGGGAGTGAAATTCTCATTGTTCCGGAATCTCCACTTGGCCAGTGTATTATAGAAGGGTTCACATGTGTCATGCTTCGGATCCAAGTGTCCATTTGACATATACATGACTGGAAAACATGTCTTTCCTATTTTTGGAATGTAATTTATTACAAAACAACCTACAATTCATCTATAAATTGAACACAAATCCAAGTGTTCAAAGAGGAAGAATTTGAGTAGAGAAATACTGGATAATTTTCAATAGAGAGTTTGATTTGTGGAGCTGCTGTTGGAGAGACTTATGTTGTGATGAGACTAGGGAGCTCTGCTGGAAGGTCACGATGAATCAATCACTAGGTTGTAACCTCTCCTTCTATCATCAATAAATATTACTTCTTGTTTTACCCTACATGCATCCATGTTTACTTTGATTTTCCATGTTGTAAAATCTTGGTTGATGAATGTAGTTTATGCTTAACTGATTTGGCTAATTAACTTGAATAGATATCTATATTATTGTATCTTCTATTGTTTCAGTGCTCTTTCTTGCAGGAATCATTCATCTATTTGAAACCACTTGAATTTGAGGCTATAGTGGAAGTGACAGAAAGGAGTCATTTGGAAGTGACTGAAACAAGTAAGCATCCAATCCTCTCTGCATATCTGTTTTGAGTTAGGAAAAAGGGTAGTGCAGTCTTTCACCTATTGTTCTAGACTAGACATTGGTCTAGGGAATTGTAGTTTATCCGTAGATTACAATTCTGGCCCAACAAACTGGCGACTCCACTGGGGATAATTTCTCTTGAATCTCTATGTTTTAGTCTCTGATCTTCTTTCTAAATCCACCCAATAGTTGTTTTACATAAAGATTAGACATTTTCAAAGCTTAATTTTCAAAGTTAGTGAGCCCAACAGTAGCTTTATCTTTGTTTACTGTGCCCAACGCACCCTTGGTCAAGGCACAGTGCTTTGCAGAGCACTATCTCCCTTGTCAGCCTACGTTGCAGAGCACTGTCTCCCTTTGGAGACTGTGTTGGCTCTTGAAAGGAACAAATCCCCTTGAATCTGACTTTGTATTTTGCTTCAGTTCTATTTGCTGCCTTGTTCTGAAAATTTTAATGCTCTATTTGACCAGTAACTCTATATATTTCTTCTCCTTTGAACCAAAATTTGTTCAATGTTGTTTTAAAAAAGTTTTTCATTATCATTGACAAGTTGATTTCAAAGTAATTTTTATGGTCACATTAAGAATCGTTTGCTTTCGAAATAGGAAATTGTCATAAAATCTTCATTTCCTTCATAGGATAAATTGTTGTTGAGATCTTCATTTTTCCTTCAAAAGAGAAATTGTTGTTTGTATTCTTGGTTTCTCAAAAGTAAAAATCATTTCAATTATTGATCTAGTGCACCTAGTTTCTTTTCTACATTAATAACATTAAAGAAACTAAAAAGAAAAAATTGCATTTGCATGTAGGATTGTGTGTTTTTTGCAAAAGGAACATTAGGAAATCTACATTTAGTTTGAGATTCATTGATTTTGTTTTTGTTCATTGATTTTTTTGCTCTCAAATTACTTTCTCTCTTCCCTTAGTAGCTAGGTCTTTCATTGAAAAAGCTTAAAGTGAAAGTTTGTTTATCATTCTTATCTTGCATTTTAGGAATTTCATATACATCATCGTGGTGAACCTGAAAGGCAAACTGTTAAGCAAGATCAACATAAAATAAATCTCAATTTACTTAACAACGCTTTGGAACATTAACGATAACATTTAGAGGTATAGGCTAAAGACGTGTTCCTGCGTCGTAAAACATAGCAATTGTCGTTAACTTGTCTGCGATACATTCTGAGTGTGATACCTCAATCCATGTACGTAATTATATTGTAGTTCATCCACGTACTCTCAGGTATATCGAGTGGTGTTAGAGTACGATAAGTATAAAGGGGAGCTCTCACTATGCGGTTTCGCATGAGACAGCGCTAATACAGACTTGGGCCTCCACGTACCTTCGAGTATATTTGGGAGGACAACTTTTAGGTGTTATTCATCCATAGTGAACCAATTTGGAAGCCTTGAAATTGTGATACACCGAACACAACGTTCAGGGAGATTACATGCCTGTACTTCTTGGTTTTCCAAGAGGTATTAACGATCAGGCGGTTCCCTATGGTAAACCTTTTGCTAACGTACCCTCTTTTTTTTTTTTTTTGGATAAAATAAATCAGCAATCATGGAAGAACATAATCCTACCCCCTGTCGTTTGTGTATATTAGCTTTAAAACCACCTTTACCATCGGAAGTTATTTCTAATAGGCGAAGGTGATCACGATCTACCAAATCAAGTACAATTCGTACCTCTGGCGAAACATCATCTTTTAATCCAGAGTTAGCTCAATTTTTTTCCACACATCTCGGTTCATCTACTATTGTCGAAACAAAGTCTTCACAGTTACCCATGGTCACGATCAATTCAATCACTGAGACCATACCTACTGGACCCGATGTTGTTCAATAACATATTGATCCAGATCCTGTCTCTTCTTTATCAGAATATCTGAATCCTAAATCTGAACAACCAGAAGTTGTTCCTACCTTGGTAATTCCACAAAGTTCTGTAACCATTGAAACTCCTATTTCACACAGTCAACCGTCTTAATTATATTTTGGGCTTGACGGTAAATTTCTTCCTCCTAGTTTAATCTCGATTGAAGAAATCCCTCAACCTGATACACCTTTAAGTCAAACCCACTTTGGGGTAGACCTTTACCTGTACCATTCATTTCCTCAATCGTTTCCATCTGCTTTTTTTATCCTATTTCCATTCAATCACCTGTCGATTTTCGAGGGTATACATTTGGTAAAAATACCATGTCTTAACCAACATATTCGGTTGGGTCTGTTGTTCCAATTACGTCAGCTCCTACCCTCGCTACACCGTCAATGTTCACAACATCACCAGAGTCATACTTTCATGGTGGCCCTTCGGTCCCAATAGGTTACAAATCACTATCTGGCACTTTTTCTGGTGCACCTTCATGTTCATGGTCTTTGCCAATGTCATCATCTGGTGTTTTAACTGGTAGTCCTATAGTTCGTACTGAAAGAATTGATTCGTTAAATCCATCATCAAGGAAATCTCAAGCCAGTCATTATGGGTCAAATTATTTATCAATTGGACTCCCAGAATTCGGTGAAAAATATTTTCCGTCTTATTATCCTCCTTATGCTAGGGGGCGACCTTTGGTTACCCAATATGACAGTACTCAGTCACATTTTGGTCAGACTAATGTTGATTTAAATTTTTTTCAATGGCAGCCCACTTTGCCTATCCAACCACAAACGTTTGTCTAATCGTATCAACCAATTCAATCTGTTACACCCACTTCAATACCACTTGTTAATACATCTATACCCCTGTTACAGAATCAAAATCTTGTACATCAACCTTATCAGGCGAGTTCTTCAACTCAATATCATCAAATGTTGGGTCCACAAACTCAAAATCCTTTGGTTAATTTACAACAACCTGTATCAAGAATTATTTATTTACAAGCTGGTCCACCATTTTATGGGGTTTCACAAACACAATCTGGTTATACACATCAACTGCATCCAACTTATACAAATTTGGGTTATAATATTGATGGACAGACCCCTTGGCAGCCACAGGTGCAAATTCCAGAAACTTCATTTCAACAAGTAACATATCTAGGTTTTGGTCAACAACATTCTCAAGCATTTTCCATGAAAAACAACCCCTATCTGGGTTACCAGCAACAAATCCCATATGCTGGTGCTCAAAGACCTGTTGCTGAAGAAATTCCATCTTATCCTGGCTATGCTCAACCTAACCTTAATAGACAATTCCCTTTTGTTGCAACCTTGGAATTACCATATTTAAACTGGTTAACTAATGATCCTATCAATTATGCTCCTTGGTGGCCGGTGATACCACATAAATTACCCTCTGACATTCCTAAATTCAATGGAAACCCTGGAGAAGACCCATCAACTCATGTTATGACTTATCATTTATGGTGTTCATCAAATTCCCTAAATGATGATTATGTTCGATTACGTCTTTTCCATAGAATGCTCACAGGTCTAGCGGCTAAATGGTACATTGAATTACCTAGAGCTTGATTCAATAATTGTACTACCTTGGCTACTGTATTTTTGACCCATTTCCAGTTACCAACCAAATATGAAACTAGAACGGAACTCTTGACCAAATTCAAACAAAGTAATGCTACTCACATTTCAGATCATATTCATGAGTTGCATTGTTGTCGATGAATGGCTAAGACATTTTTTCCTGATCAGCTTCTTGTTGAATGGTTCACCAAATCCTTGTTACATCTATAACAGAAGATGTGGCTAAAGGTGGTGTCGTCACAGAAGAGCAAGTCATCACTCGTGCCCAGTATTTAGACTTGATTTATACTTAGTCTAGCATGCTCTATGAGAAAATTCCAAATGCACTACGATTTAATTTCAATTTTCCTCCTCAAATAAAGGACTCTCATGCCAGAGACGGCTTGATAGGCACTGTAAATACACACAACACTACTGCATCTGATCTTGCTCCTACTTTCAAAATTAACATCGTCTCATTTGACAAAGGCAAAAGTGATAAGCAACCAAGAAGTAAGAAAAAGGGGAAATCAAAGAAAAAGCAAACTTCTAACCCGCAGGAATGATCATCTTATCAATCGTCAGGACCATGGAAACCTCGTTATCCATGCATAATCTGTAACAAGGAACACTTTGTTCAGGATTGTCCTCGCCGTGTTGAAGTCTCCAAAATCATCAAGACTTCTAATGCATCAGCTGTGTTGACAGACCCATTTCCAAATCCAGACACAAATTTGGCTGCTACAGATCCAACTCCTAGTTCCCAAGTGTTAATGTTATCCAGTACAAAACCTTCACAAGATATTTTGGTGTCAACGAAGAATAAATACTATGGTAGTCCGGCTGATCAACCTACTACCTCGACAAAAAATCCATCTACTGAATCAGTACCACCTCCTGTTATTTCTGAATTGATGATTAAGCCACCGAAGGGAGTAATTCATAAATCGACATATAATATAAAAATTGAGCAAGATCTACACAAAATTATAATATAGTTGAAGATTTGGCTCAATCCCCTTCAGCTATGTCCGCTCTTGAGGTATTGCAAAATTTTCCCTCTAAGAAACAGGCCTTATTGTCGGCTATTGGTGGAATTGATCCAACTGATTCTAATCTTGTTGTCTTTAATCATACGGGCTATGTGTTGTAGCTACCAGCAGAATTGGAATTCTCCATCCAAGTAAATGTTCTCAATCACCTTGTTCATCGAACTATTATTGATGAGGGATCATCTACGTGCATTTTTTCTCTAAACTATTGGAAGTCACTTGGCTCACCGCGATTATCACAATCATCAAAGACATTGAAGGCTTTTTATGGAAGAACATATAAAACTTGTGGTATTATTAATAACCTACAAGTTGAATTAGGGGGGAAAACAATAAGTATTGATATTGAGGTTGTTGACGGACCCCTTGACTATAATATTTTACTCGGAAGACCATGGGTATATGCGATGACTACAATTGTTTCTACATATTTTAGAATGGTTGCCTTTCCTTATAAAGGTACTATTACAGTTATTAATCAATTATCCTTTTTTTCCTCCGCTTCGCAGGTAACTGGAAGTGTTCCGTATGTTCACTTACCCCAACTAGAAATCTGGAACATTAGTGTAGGACTCTTAAAGGATTCCACTCTTATGGGAACCTTTGCATTACCACCACCAGTGATGTCAACAGAAATTGCAAGCATAGAGACCTGCTACATGATCTTTTCCACTCCATCTGGCTTAAGGGAGAGCATAGGTGTTTCTGATATTTCTACGTTGGATGATGTTTTACCGCTCAGCCCTATTGAGCTACAATAGCAATCAATCTATTTGGCTTGGGCGGCAAATCCGAAATCAGCGTCGCCGAGTGTTTAGGTTGATCATTCATTAGATTTTGGTACTCCATCTGATCCATTTTCCTCAAAAATTTTGATAGATGAAAATATTTTGGAAGCTATGATGCCAAAAGGAGAACCATGGGAAGATTATCATCATCGTTCCCATCTTCCAGACTATGAATAAAATAATCTTAGTGAACTATATCACCCATCCATTCAAAATTTATTTTTAAATTCTTTTTCGATTAATGCAATTGAATTTGAGAAAAACTTATCAAATATTGAAGAAACGATTTCTATCGATATTTTGACTAAACCTGGTGTTGTAGAAAATATTCATGTCAGTGTTTCTTATTCTCCATTAGAACTTGATTCATATCGCTCTCTTTTTTGTGAATTTCATGACGTATTCGCTTGGTCTTACGAGGAAATGCCAAGCATAGATACTAGTATAGTTGAACACACTATTAATATGTATCCTAATGTCAAACTGGTGCGTCAACGGCTTTGTCCTATTCATTCGAAGAAATTTGCTGCCATCAAAGTAGAAGTTGAAAAGATTTTGCGTGTTGGCTTCATTTACCCTGTTCCACTAACTGAGTGGGTTTCCAATATCATTCCTGTTATGAAAAAACAAAAAACCATTAGAGTTTGTGTTGATTATCGGGATGTTAATCAGGCTTGTCCAAAAGACAACTATCCTACACCCTTTATCGACGAGATTATAGATGATTGTGCTGGATGCGAAATATTTTCTTTCATGGATGGATTTTCTGGCTACAATCAAATCAATATCTGCCTAGAAGACCAACATAAGACATCATTCATCTGTCCCTGGGGCACATTTGAATATCGGAAACTTCCATTTGGTTTAAAGAATGCTGGGGCAACTTTTCAGAGAGAAATGGATTATGCTTTCAACAACATCAAGCACATTTTTCAACCATATCTAGATGATTTACTAGCGCATTCATGAAAATGGACTGATCACCCGATGAATTTGAGAGCCATTTTTTTACGCTACTGACACTACAAGATAAGCCTCAATCTGCACAAATGTGTGTTTTGTGTTGGTTCTGGTCAATTGCTGAGGTTCGTAGTCTCAAAATAAGGAATTAGAATAGACCCACTGAAGGTTCAGGCCATTCTTGATTTTCCTGTGCCCTAAAACTTACTTCAGATACAAAAACTTCAAGGAAAGGATAATCCTGAGAAGGTTCATTCCAAACTACGCTGAAATGGCTAAAGGATTTACTCAATTATTGAAAAAAGGGGTTCCCTTCCATTGGGACCAAGTTGCGCAAGCTTCTTTTGATGTTGTCAAGGACCATCTTGTCTGAGCGTCATTAATGTATCCTCCTAATTAACAAAATTATTATTTCTTATATATTGCCACAGCTGAAATGACCATCGCTATGGTTTTGGCCAAAATAGAAGATGGAATTGAACATGCGATCTATTTTTTGAGTCGTAATCTCAATGATACGAAAGTTAAGTACTCATATGTTCAAAAGATTGCCTTGGCAGCTGTTCAAGCTATCCAAAGATTTTTCCATTATATCCTACTCTGAAAAACAACAATAGTTTCGGATTGCAACCCCATGACTTACATCTTATCACGTCAATTGCTGGGGGGGGAATATTCAAAATGGATTGTCATTTTGCAGGAATTTGATTTGGAATTCATCAAATCCAAGTCAAAGAAGTCTTTAGTTTTGGATGAGCTTCTCTGTGACCTTCCCTCTGATAGTACTGCAACTACGTTGAAACCATCTATTCCAGACGAGTCTCTATTTCTGATTGGATCATCTAATCCTTGGTATGGGGATTTCATCATTTATCTCCAAACCCAAACTTTTCGATGTAATATCTCACTCTGATCAACGACATATTCGATACCAAGCAAAATATTATCTAATCGTCGGCGATACACTTTATCATCGTGGTGTCAATACCATTTTAAGGAGGTGCCTCACTCATGAGGAGGCTGAAAAAGTGTTAAATGATTGTCATGCTAGGGCTTGTGCTGGAAATTTATCTGGTTATGCTACCGCGCAGAAGATACTTCGCGCTAGTTACTTTTGGCCCACTATTTTTCGAGATTGCATCCTCGCAGTCAGAATTTTTCATGCGTGCTAGATTTATGATCGTAAAATCTGCAAACCGCAAGCGCCAATGCATATTGTTGTCTCTGCTGGACCATTCATGAAATGGGGTATCTATTTCATGACCTGTAACCCTCCTTCGTCCAGGGGACACGGTTATATTATTGTCGCAGTAGACTATTTTACCAAATGGGCTGAAGCGATACCTACATTCAACAACACAGGAAAAACAGCTGCATTGTTTTTCTTCAACCATGTTATTGCACGGTTTGGGGTCCCATAGGCTATAGTTATGGATCATGGGAAGCATTTTTGCAACCATATGATGTCTGAATTGACAGCCAAGTTAGAATTGTCACATGATAATTCTACTCCTTATTATCCACAATCAAATGGACAAGTTGAGGCTATTAACAAAATTCTTAAATGAATGCTTCAGCGAATGATAGGAGTCTATAAAAGGAACTGGCACTTGATATTGTACTCCGCCTTGTGGGCCTATCGAACCTCGATGAGAAACGCTATCGGATTTACTCCTTTTCAATTGGTGTATGGTCTGGAAGCTATCTTACCAATCCAGTGTGAAATATCATCATTAAAACTAGCGATAGACTTGTTACCTGACACCTATAAAGAAGAAGCACATCTCCTTAACCTCATCCATCTAGATGAAACGCGTCATGAAGCCCAGTTAAGAAATGCATAATAGAGGTTTAAAGGTGCAATACGAAAAAAATTTCTAGCCTCGCATCTACTCAGAGGGCGACTTGGTCCTTCTTTACGACCAAGAAGCTGATAAAATAGGTACAGGGAAATTCGAGACATTATAGCATGGCCCCTACATTGTCAAAAGAGTTCTTGCTAAAGGCGCCTACGAGTTAGTTGATTATGACAGGATTCCATTGGCGCAACCTAGAAATGGGTTGTATCTTAAGCATTACTATGCTTAATCATGAGCATAGTAATTTTTTGTATTATATTGTTTATATGTTGTTGATTTGCATTCACTATATTAATTTTTTTTTTAGATTTTTCTTGACGTTAGTAATCTGCTTTACATTTTATGGTAGATGTCTGAATCTTGACATTAGTAATGCTAGTCATAGTATGCATAATCTATCCTCTGCAGCATGGGCCATTTTCACTCTGAACGACGAGCTAGTGTGTTTTCAAGGGATTTGTATTGGTAGATCGATGAAAAATATCACTGAGTATAGCGCGTTGATCGAACTTCTCTTTGATGCCATTTCATTTGGTATTAACCGCATAATCATCAGGTTAGACTCACAACTTGTGGTACTACAACTTACTAGTGTTTATACTGTTAGAAATCCAACACTTCTTAGATTGTTCCTAAGAGTTCGACTTTTGGAAAGACATTTTGATTTTGTTCAATATCAACACATTTCCAGAAATTTGAACACTTTAACTGATTCATTAGCTAATCAAGTTTAGATAGACATTTCCAACATAGATAAAGAAAAAATTCACATCATTAAATAGGATTGCGCATTAAACATAGGAAAAACTCTGAAAAACATATAGATAGATAGTTATAGTTTTTTTTACAAAATTTGTGCCTAAAACACATTGGTCATCTGACCTCAAAATGTATGCAAAAAATTCATAAGTAAACTAGTGGTGCTCATGATAGCACGCTATAGATCTAGAAATCCTACGGAGCAACCGCATCCAACGATTAGGAACCCCAATTGTGTGTTGCTGCAGTCGCATGGGAAGCTCTTCGATCTTGCAATCCGGAATATCAAAGGTCAACCCCTCTATGTGTTTCTGGAGCTCAGCAAGAGTCTCAGCCATATCAAGGTCCTGAAGGAATGCTCTCCAAACATTCCTCTCGGTTGGCACATCCGTTTCATGCTCTGGTTCCTCTACTGGTTGAACACGACCAATATCTACATTACATTAAAACATTTTGTTTAGTGTGGGAAAGAAATAAAAACAAAAAAAACATTTGTATAAACCTTATAAAAATAAAAAAACATGGTCAAATCAATCTTACCTATTTCACGCCACTAAGCGCCCTCTGGTAAAACTAGAACTGGATCTCCTCAGAAGTCGACGCCTGCATATGCATACTCATCGATGGTGACGATTTGTCACCTGAAGCGGGAAAAAAATGCATTCAAGAACGCAACGGTCGATTGGCCTGAATTCCGACCCATGAGTTCTACCCATCTCTGCATTCGAGGATCTCTAGGACTAGATATATCCTATGTTACATGTTGTGGCTACATCGGTGGAATCCGTTCCAAAGCAAAGGAGATAAGAATGTAACCATAACTGAAATTTTTCTTCCTTCCTCCCTTTGATTTATTCAGTTGTTCCTTTATCTGAGATAGAACAACTTCATACCAGTTGAAAAATGTTGGCTCTAAGCATTCCAACGCATACTGCATATACGATCTGTTTTCCACATGGAGTGTAACAATGCAAACTAGTTTAGCAATTATGAATAGGATGGTTCTCAGAGGCAAATCCCTAACATCAAGGATGTTTATTTTTCCATCTTTTCTAGGTTCTGACCCCGAATAGCAACACTGCATAACATAATCCCTCACTTTTTCTCCTCCAATGTTAGATCCTGTGAGTCAAATGGGAAAATCTCTCCTCGACAAACCTATGAGAAAATACACATCCTCAAATTTTATGGAACCAATTTATTTTTTATGTGAAATGCCTCTATCACTGGATCCCATGCTCGAACAAGGAACTCCAAGAGTTCTATTTGTTGCCTCATTCCCGACAATTTGAAGTACTTAAGCAACCCACAATTCCCTAAAGCTCTTACAGTACCCGGATAATTCAAGGCAATCATATCTTGTTCTTCATTTTCTCTTTATCTCCATGTAATCATCATTATTATCCAATGGAAACTTGAAAATCAACCACAAGATTCATTAGATACCACTCATTGTAAAAAAACTAGGCAAATTTCGAGCACATCTTGAAAATCAAAAAATTGAACTGCGCCCAACGCATTCCCTAGGTTAAGACGGTGCGTTGCAGATGTAGGTACCCTTCACTATACCTGCTATGCAATGTAGGTTTCGATGTACAAGGGTTTGTTGCTCTCATTTTGGGAAAAATCTACCATAGGGGCTTCAAAACCCTAAAAATTTGCAAATAATGGAAATGAAATGACTATTGAAAGAAAGAGGAGGTTTTTAATATTGAACTAGATCAGAGGGCGATGAAATCCATCCACAGAAATGACCACAATCAACGACTAAATTTCGGGGGAAAAATCAGGTTCAGAGCTCCAAAATGCAAATGGTAACTATGGAATGGTAAAAATGAATAGTGAAACTACTTTATATAGTCATTTAATTACTTGAAAGTTAAATTTATTGCTATGACTATGGTTTTATTATGTTTTTATCATGAAACAGGTATTTTTAATCTATTTGATGTTATTCTGAATAGGAAATACAACTGATGAACACATTAGTCATGCAGATTTATTTCAAAGAAGGACTTGACCACAAAGCATACTTTTTCTCCTTATTTTTTGACCTCTGATAAAAACGAAAAAGGATTTGAAGCGCACTTTTATCTCTTTTTCGAGCTTTGATAATAATGAAAAAGGAACCCCTGGAGTCTTATTTCAGCTCTTTTCAGACTCCGATAATGTGAAAATATTGCTGAGCACTTGTCATTTCGAGCTCGTTAAAGTAAATGAATTGATATCTACTCAGTATAAGTTTAACCCTTTTCCGAACTGAGATGGATTATTTATGAAAAAGGAATACCTTGGTTAAACATGACCAAAGAGGTTATTTTAGATATTATTTTACACTTTTTTGGATCTGAGAGACAAATTTATGAAAAAGTACTTTTGGAGTCCTCTTTCGTCCTCTTTTTCAGACTCTCTAAACATGAAAAAGGATCGGGATGTCACTATCATTAAGCTCGTTAAAACATAAAATAGCGACGGGCTTGTCAATCATGGCAAGAATTGAGTTTCATTCATCGCTAGACTCGTTAAATTATTAAATAGTGATACTTCATTCTTTATTCACCCGAAGGGTTGAATTATAGATCAAGAAAATGTTATCCTCCATAAGCTTGTTAAAAAATAAAGAGGTGCTGGTCGACAAATGACGAGGGAAAATTTGGGAAAAGCAAGAAAAGTTTATTTTTGGTAGCAAGCTGCTCTTGAACATGACACTTCTTTCAATCCATGTCTGTGACTATTTGGGTTGGGTAATCATCTTGACGGTTCATTCACACCTATAGTTCATCATACCTTCACTTTGGTTTGGGTCAATGTTGCCAACTCATCACAGTGTTGCCGATATGTTCGAGAGAAGTCATACAGTGATTTAGAACTTATCCATCTGAAATACTCATAAACCTTTATTTTCATGACCGTCAGAGAATAACCGTCATCCCTGACAATTGCTATATCAAGTCATACCCTTGTCTTCGAAATTAGTAACTCTAGTTTTGCAATAAGGTGACTTCCTGTTGACTACAAATCAATATCCAAGAAGTTCACTTAGAAACATCAGATTCCAGTACCATGAGGCTTGTTACAGCATTGACAAGATCCTCACTTCCGGACTTTTGACCGAAAGATTTTGTTTGGTGTTCAACATCAAATCATCTATTCATGCCTTACGAAATGTACTGCAGTACCTTGATGGCCATTTTCATTAATGGTGTTTCTCTCGCGTTTGTTAACAACTTTCAGTATTGGTTGTTAATCAAACGATGTCTTTCCATGTTCGATGACAAATCATATATTCGCATGGCTAGGCTTGTACTTGAATGATCGAGTGAATGAGATAAGAAGACCCTAGATCTAGTTTCAGCCATCCAGGTTGTGATTTCAGGATTGCTGTACACATCATCTGTACGGTAACCTTAGATACAGATTGTCATCCAAACATGGGCCTATATCTGTAGGCGATGTCTGCATCTGGGAAACATTCCAATGTAGACGACTTTCTGAATTATGTACATGTTATTAGATTGTTTTATGTGCTCACTATGGGAATTCCTACCCTTAGTAATTATGATCAATAGAGGATTTATCATGATGTAATGTATTGTAAGATTGATGCAGGTGACCGTTCTGCTTTGTTTCCAAGCTCATCACAGTGTAAATCATCTCAATCAAATGTTCTTATTATTTGGATCTCATTCTTTAGGGGGCAATTTTTATAGGTCAATTTGGGCACCATTTCCAATGACCTGGTTAACTGGGCATCATCTCCAGGACCAATGATCAAAGGGTCTATCATTCCCTATCATCTCAGTTGCTATATTCCCTAAGACAGGAAAGAACATGAATCAAACAAATTATTTTCATCAAAGAAAGGTTTTTCCATGGTTTGAAGCTTATTATTAAACATGTGGGAGCTCACCAACGCAGACTCTAAGGGGCCTAAGTGCATTGCATATGCAGGTAGCCCAATTCAGGGCTGCTCTACAAAGCACTTCCCGACATTCAAAGGTGTGTTGGTCACATTGTGAGCGAAATTGTAATGTTCCAAAATTTTCATGAATAAATTGGAACATTAATTTATTCCTATGTTATCTTAGAGATGAATAATATGGGTGAGGGGACCCATTATCATAAATAAAATCCCTCATGAGTGAGAAGGGATCATTAGAATGGGGTTATTTGTCACCCTCAAGTGTAAAAGGGGGAAAATGCATGAGGAGATGCTTGGGTTTGACCAAGTCAACAACGCTGCCCTAGGAGGAGTAGCTTGTTTTAGAAGACAGCACAATGTGAATGGAGAAGAGGAAATTTTGTGGAGGAAATCCTAATGGAGATTTCACTTGTTAAAAGGGAGGCAATGGAGCCATTGTGGGGGTTATGATTTCATATTTTTGAATTGTTGTCTATACAGACATTGTGCGTCCTTTGCTGTTTAGCAAGGTTGCCGGAGGAATTCCTATTTAGGAATTGCTTCACCCTCTTGAGAGGCCTCTTGAAGGACTGATATTCGTGCTCCACATTTCTTGGCTTAAGGCCAAAGCCACTTCTTTCAGATATTTTGTTTCTCCAGCTGGGTAGAACGCATTTTTGCTGGGTGTAGCAATGGAGGACTTCACCACGCCATCTCTCTATCTCATCATTTAGAGGGAGGGACTTCTATTCCTCTGGGAGGTTAGTGAGGGAGTTTCTGGAGAATATTGCAAACCATTGGCATCAGGCCAAGCATTCCTCTTCATCAATAGTGTAGTCCCTTCTCTTGACTACGTTATTTTTTAGTGCAGTTGCAGTGGAGACTTGCTCCACCATTTTAGAGGGTGAGATCTTTAGGGATTGAATCATACTTTCCCCTAAGAGCTCCATTGGATGAGATTCAACCAATCATTTACAGCATCTTCAGTCATCTACATCCATTTCCAATTTGTGAGTTGCAGCAACACGGCAACTCTGGCATTTTTCTCTTTTTGTATTTTAGCCAAATCCCTCAAGGGGATTGTTGTATTATTGTTTCTTAGGGTTGAGAATTTCTCCCCCCTTTCTTATTGAGCTTACATTGTGTATATCTCATGTATTACTTAGTTTGCAGTGATTCCCTATAGAGGACTACGTAGTCATAGCTAGGGCATCATTAGATGGTAGTGTATTTGCATGTATTCAGATGTATTCTTCATTGAGGCAGATTTGCCTATCTTGAGAGGACAAATTCCTCAAGATCTTGTATACATTTATGCTGCTGAAATTAATATACGGCTACACACTCTTCTTCCATGTTATGATTTGATATTTTCTTACTGCTACTTGTTTAAGTTTTGCATATTGTTGTAGCTACAATCTTGGGATATTTTTGGTATTCCCAACCTTGCTAGTTTTCCCATATTGGGGATATTATATATCAACCATTTCTATAGACAGAGTCTACACAGGGCCAGCTAGCCTCCAAATCTTACCCTCTCTTTAGAGGTGACATATTCGGTAAATGCCCCTACAATCAATCTCTGGAATAGATCTGGTTGATTGCTATTATTTCTAAGAAGGGAAAATTACAATCATATTAGAGATTCGAACTTGGCTCAGCCTGTGAAGTTCAAATTTCAGAAAAAGAAGAGGTCAAAATGATGCGAAGGATGATATTGATCTCATTAGTTTTTGGGTCCAGCAAGAACCTCTCTAAGGAGGTTGAGAAAGCAGAAGAAAGAGAGGAGGAAGGACCATGCACTTCCCACTCTAATCAAAGGAGGGAGGAGCCCTCACCACCAGTTGATGAGGCACACACCAGTGCTATTTCATTCATGGAGGAGCAGCCTCCATCTTCAGCAAATAGGGAAGCCAACACATTTGGGGAATGGTCTCTTGCAGCTACACAAGACTCTTCCAAACTTTACCAAGGTATGCATGAGTTTTCATTTCCTGCTGATTTAGTACATGCCATGAGGGATTGCATGCCACTACAAGCTGATTTTCTGGAGCAGGAAACTCTCACTACGCTATGCCATCTTCATGTGGTCAAGGAAGAGAGAAACCATTTTTTTCCTCATATACCTTTTATGGGTCATGCATCATATGTGAGGTTGGGGTTTCAGAACTTTTTCATGGAAAAATTTGCATTTCAATGTCCCATGAAATGAAAAAATGAGAATATGTTTTTGGATGATGGTAGCCCTTATGGGGAGGGTGCCAAATGGTAGAATGATGAGGAGAATCTGCTAGGAGCTGAGTGGATGTGGATGGGAGGCAAGAGGATGGTGAGCCTCTTGCAGGTCTATGACACAGGGAAGCAAGAAGCCATGCCGCGTTGGCTACTCTTGAGAGAGTTTGGCCAGCAAGGGACTTATCCTTTTTCATAGGGTATAAAGGAGGAGGTGGAAAGGCAAGATGCTAGCATCATGGAGTAGCAAAAATTATGGGTGCATAGTGATAATGCAACCTACATATCATTCACTATGCCCTCATCACATATTTTGCATGATGAGAGCATGAGGGGGCAGCAAAAGCATTTGTTGTTGGGGTCACATTTGGGAGAGCAAGGACAGATTTTCTCTCATTTCTTGTATGGTGTTGCAGGAGTAAGAGATGGCACTATCATGGTGAAAAGGGGATACTCCTTGGAATTTTATGATCAGGAATCAATTCCACCTTGGGAGAGATTCCCTACTTGCAGCAACATTGTTGGAGGGTTGCCCATTCATATGGAGAATGCTGAGGGAAATAGTGTTGTGCCATCCAAGGATTATCTAGTACCTAATGCAGAGGAAGGAGGAGCTCTTTCTCCAAGTAGAGGGATTCTTGCAATTTTGCAAGGAGGTCCCCAGGATCTCATGTATGGAGATCAAGGCATAGCCCATGCTATACTTGTGCCATTGTCGAAGAGGTGTGGAACCATGGAGACCCGGGGAGAAGGTAGGGAGAAGACCCAACATCATGAGATGAGGATTACCCATCCCTATTCATTTCTGGAGGTTCATACACTTGAGGAGGTGATTGGACTGTGCAGCGGAGGCATGGATAGATTTGTTCATTCATGTATGTAGTCACCTCTTAGTGTTGATGTCTCATTGCATAGAGACATTTTTCCAAGGAAACCACTTGATCAGCAGGTTATGGGAGATGCGTCACCTATGGAGGCATCATTCATTTATTTTAGAGGAGTGGGAGCCTTGGGAGATAACTTCCCAGCACTATGAGTCTTGGGTAGACTCATGGAGGAGAGAGCCATTCTCTCAATATCCTTTTCACCCGCTCTCATTTCAGATTTTGCGTTGTGGAAGAAGTAGTAGGGGAAGGTTAGCAGCCTTCCAAATTGCATCTTTGGCATAGGATATTTCAAAGAAAGAGATCACCATGTGACAGATACCCTTCGGGAGGAATCATCAACGCTGTCACTATGGAGGATGGGTCCATGTTGGAGCTCCAGTTTGTTGGTGGAGTATTCCAGGACCATCTTGTTTGCATGATATTGACAAATCAAAATTGGATGAGATGCATGGAACATGTGGAGATGGATGAGTTAGAACAGCCACCTCTTTCCTCTTGGAGGATGGGAGGAGACTCATCGATGGGCCACTCCACTTGCGGAGGCAGGACATATGGTAAGGGAAATGTTTATTTGCATAATGTTTTGTATCACAGATATATGCATCCCTTGATCATACATGTGCAGGATGATGTTCCAAGGAGAAGCATCCCCTTTCCTGAATGCCATGGTCTATTTGAGGCCATGAATAGTATCAGTGACCACTCCCTAGGAGGACTTGGGGAGGAGATGTGTTTTGGAGAGCAGGTTCACCTTACATCCTTCATCATTCATTTTCTCCAAACATATGAGGAGATTGGGACAACAAGCAGGTGGTTGAGAAACCACACATTTTGTCACTCTCTTTTGTAGTGGAGGGTCATACAACATTGGTTGCATGTGAGGGATCATTTCCCTTTACATTTGCTACACATGGAAGCCAACATGATTTTCATCATTGCTCCTTATGTTGCTGATTTTCCTACTTATGTTGGGAGCATGTTTGGGGGAGAGACACATTGTATGAGTGTGTCCCATGGGGAAAATGACTCCCTCACTTTCTGTTGTACATGCTCTGGTGGGAGCATGGGAGATGATGTGGCCACCACAATTCAACAATTGATCCATCGTGAGGTGAGCCATGAGATTGACTTCATACCATGTGTTGATGATTTCCAACTCATCACATGTGAGAGGACTTGGGCCAGCTTATCTCATAGCGTTGGGAAAGAGATCCTTAGGGGTCTAGTTTCCATTTTTCCATTTGAGGGAAATATTATTGCAGCCCGATATCAGCATACACTCTACACTCATCATGAGTGGAGAGAAGGATAGTGTGGGGTAGGCTCTTTTGTCTACCAATATCAGATTTGCAGCCCACCTACACTACATGAGCCAAATGTGGAAGAGGATTGCCAGGAGTTGCCATGTTGGGAGGTAACTCATTTTGTATGGATGATTGCTTAGGATAGAGGATCCTCAACACATTTCAAACTCCATTCCTTGAATGGA
The DNA here is from genome assembly GCA_034641835.2 of Pinus albicaulis. NCBI lineage: Eukaryota > Viridiplantae > Streptophyta > Pinopsida > Pinales > Pinaceae > Pinus > Pinus albicaulis. Next base: position 453,641,056 of record CM076569.1, on the reverse strand, counting down.
GACTTCCCAGTTCTATCCTTGCGGTTTCTTGAGGGCAAGCAACATTTGGGAGGGGAGGACTGTAATGTTCAAAAAATTTCATGAATAAATTGGAACATTAATTTTTTCCTATGTTATCTTAGAGATGAATAATATGGGTGAGGGGACCCATTATCATAAATAAAATCCCTCATGAGTGAGAAGGGATCATTAGAATGGGGTTATTTGGCACCCTCAAGTGTAAAAAGGGGAAAATGCATGAGGAGAAGCTTGGGTTTGACCAAGTCAACAGCGCTGCCCTAGGAGGAGTAGCTTGTTTTAGAAGATAGCGCAGTGTGAATGGGGAAGAGGAAATTTTGTGGAGGAAACCCTAATGGTTCTTTCACTTGTTAAAAGGGAGGAAATGGAGCCATTGTGGGGGTTATGATTTCAGATTTTCGAATTGTTGTCTATACAAACATTGTGCATCCTTTGCTATTTAGCAAGGTTGCCGGAGGAATACCTGTTTAGGAATTGCTTCACCCTCTTGAGACGCCTCTTGAGGGACTGATCTTCATGCTCCACATTTCTTGGCTCAAGGCCAAAGCCACTTTTTTCAGATATTGCGTTTCTCCAGCTGGGTAGAACACAGTTTTGCTGGGTGTAGCAGTGGAGGACTTAACCACACCATGTCTCTAGCTCATCTTTCAAATGGAGGGACTTCTATTCTTCTGGGAGGTTAGTGAGGGAGTTTCTGGAGCATATTTCAGACCATTTGCATTAGGCCAAGCATTCCTCTTCATCAAAAGCACAGTACCTCCTCTTGACTGCGTTATTTCTGAGTGTAGTTGTAGTGGAGACTTGCTCCACCATTTTAGAGGGTGAGATCTTTATGGATTGGATCAACCTTTCCCCTAAGAGCTCCATTGGATGAGATTTAGACCATCATTTGCAACATCTTCAGTCATCTACATCCATTTCTAGTTTGTGAGTTGCAGCAACACAACAACTCCGACATTTTTCTCTTTTTGTATTTCAGCCAAATCCCTCAAGGGGATTGTTGTATTATTGTTTATTGGGGTTGAGAATTTCTCCCCCCCCCCTTTATTATTGAGCTTAAATTGTGTATATCTCATGTATTCATTAGTTTTCATTCATTCCCTATAGAGGACTACGCAGTCATAGCTAGGGCATCATTAGATGGCAGCGTATTTGCATGTATTCAGATGTATTCTTCATTGAGGCAGATTTTCCTATATTGAGAGGAAAAATTCCTCAAGATCTTGTATACATTTATGATGTTGAACTTAATATACAGCTATTCAATCTTCTTCCATGTTATGATTTGATATTTCCTTGCTACTACTTGTTTAAGTTTTGCATATTGTTGTAGCTACAATCTTGGGATATTTTCGGTATTCCCAACCTTGCTATTTTTCCCATATTGGGGATATTATCTATCAACCATTTCTATAGACAGAGTCTGCACAGAGCCAGCTAGCCTCCGAATCTCACCCTCTCTTTAGAGGTGACATATTCGGTAAATGCCCCTGCAGTCAATCTCTAGAATAGATCCGGCTGATTGCTAGTATTTCTGAGAAAGGAATATTACAGAAATTCTCATTGTTCTGGAATCTCCACTTGGCTAGTGTCTTCTAGAAGGGTTCACATGTGTCATGATTCGGATCCAATTGTCCATTTGACATCTACATGACTGGAAAACATGTCTTGCCTATTTTTTGAATGCAATTTATTGCAAAACAACCTACAGTTCATCTATAAATTGAACACAAAGCTAAGTGTTCAAGGAGGAAGAATTTGAGTAGAGAAATGCTAGAGAATTTTCAATAGAGAGTTTGATTTGTGGAGCTACTGCTGGAGATACTTATGCTGTGATGAGACTAGAGAAATTTGCTAGAAGGTCACGATGAATCAGTCACTAGGTTGTAACCTCTCCTTCTATCATCAATAAAGAGTACTTCTTGTTTTTCCCTGCATGCATCCATGTTTACTTTGATTTTCCATGTTGTAAAATCTTGGTTGATGAATGTAGTTTATGCTTAACTAATTTGGCTAATTAACTTGAATAGATATCTATATTATTCTATATTCTTCTGTTTTAGTGCTCTTTCTTGCAGGAAGCATTCAGCTATTTGAAACCACTTGAATTTGAGGCTGTAGTGGAAGCGACAGAAAGGAGTCATTTGGAAGCGACTGAAACAATTAAGCATCTAATCCTCTCTGTATATCTGTTCTGAGTTAGGAAAAAGGGTAGTGCAGTCTTTCACCTGTTGTTCTAGACTAGACACTGGTCTAGGGAAGCGTATTTTATCTATAGATTACAATTCTGGCCCAACAATACCCTAGAAAGGAAAGCTATATATAGAGGATTTTGATTGTTGGTTACTCTGACGCGCCAAAGATCCTTCCAATATCGCTCCCATGCACTTCAATTTTGAGAGGAACATATCGGTTATGGAAGGCGATGAGAACACGACTTTTTCTCAGTGTTTCATGACTACTTTTCCCAAATATCATGGCAACCATAGAGAAGTTATAATGGATAAAGGGTGATGCATAGTTTCCTCCAACTCTGGAACACTGTATGCAATATCTCATGCATATCACACCCCATGGTGTCTCTACAAAATGGGGAACACTGATGCGTGTCCCATTGGGGATCTTTATGCTATGGATGACTTAACCACTAGATGGAGGTGACTTGAGTTCCAGAAAAGTGAGCACGCTAAACAAGTTGATCCCTTCAAACTCCCTAAGCTTGGTAAAAGACCTCCATTTTTTCGTGCTAAAGTTAACTGTTGTGAAATAAATTAGCACGATATGCTCCTAGTGCATCTACAAACCTAGAATATTGATGACGGTCTAGGGGAAAGGTATGCATGGTGGATATTCAATAAGGATGACCGTGTTAAAAATTATGGTTGGGAGGACTTGACTAAGTTAGGTTTAGAAAATGTTGAGGCCGAGGAGAAGCAGAGCCTGAGGAGAGCTATGTGTGAAGTCTTTTGTACTAAACTTGATTGTAATAGAATCTGTGGAGCACATGTATGATGCTTTGATATTGATAATGAAATATGTTTGTTGCTATGTGTGATATCGCGAGTTGATTGCTGGTTAATTGCTTATGGTGAACGTGTGTCTAAATTTGTACCATAAGTCTTTTGCTCTAAGATATTTTTGGATAACTTCCTTTAAAAATATATTGAATACCATTCCAATCAATCAAAACAAATGGAAGGAATAATAAAAAAATTTAGGAGGGGCGATTTATTTTTTTTCAAAACTAAGGGAGTAGGTTGGCATGCCAACACTTCCCTAACTTGGATGGAAACCTACATGTAACAAATTTTTTACCTAGATCAATAACCACCAACTATTTGAGTTTACTTAGCTATGCTAGTATTCTTCAAGAGAGACATCCAAATTTTCTAGCAAACTATTTCTACTAAAAAAAAACTTTTAAAGGCTTACGAAAACTTGGATGTCAAAATTAATATCTCCACAAAGAGCTATAGTTCAATTTGAAATATTTTATCTTATGAGGCACAAAAAAAATTTTGTACTTCTACCAACTAGATGATTGTTAGTCAAATTCAAAAGCTCTAAATTTTAAATATTTCCAATATTTGGAGAAATGAATCCTTTGGGTTCCATATGTAAAAATGAGACAGGTATTACAAAGTCCCTTCTACAGCTTACACTAGCCCAATTGCATGTAGATGAATGATTCCTCCACTATTATAGTCCATCAAGTCTTCCAAGGAATTTGTTTAATGCTATTCATGCATCAAAATCAAAGCTTTCAACATAGCTTGATGCCAATAGTGTCACTATAATACTCATGATCATGGAGAGTAAGTTGGAACTTCACATTACTCCATTAAAGCAAATCCTTAATTATGAATATGACAAAAGGAAATGTATAAACCATACTTCATCATAGAATATACAAACACATGAATGTTAATGTGTGTTTTCTTGGCTTTAATTAATTAATACTTATGTTTATCAGTAAATCTTGCCTGGATAAAGAAGTATTATGATATTATTTCTATTGAATTCTAAAAGTGAAGCCTAGATGCAAAGGATGTATTGAATATTTGGACATTTATGGAACTAGATAAGGACAAGAATCCAATCTATGAAGTGGTGAAGGTAGAATTTTGTACTTCGATCTTGTAGCAAACAAAAATAAAAGGAGAATCACTACGATAGGCTAGACAATATGATCAATTGTATAAGCACACACATGGACAAAGACTATCTTCCTACATATATTTTTTTGAAACTTGGATTCATGTATATATTTATTTTGTGAATCAAAGGATGGAAACTAGGGATGAAATTCAGAGAGAACATTTATATTTCAATTTGAAGGGTTTACATTTTTTTTACTCTTCTATACTGTCAAGTTAAAAATAATTTATTTTTTCATATGAATATGAAAAGTAACTCAAAATTTGAAATTATTATCTCACAATTTATTAGCACCGAATAATATAACTCTAATAAAACAAACCATACCCATCCAATGTAAAAATTTAATGAAAAGAAAATTTTCCTTTCAATATTATAGATAATTTGAAAAGATCATATACTTATTAAATAACAATAAAAATTTCTATAGCATTTAACCCAAATAAACATTACAATAAACAAAGAAAAATCATTAGTTTCATGGACACCTAATTCATTTTCTCTTAAAAGTCATTGGGGATAATAGTTTGTTTGAACTCTTGTTAGGTAACTCACAATAGTATGATTCTAAAATATAATCAATCACTATTATTCAGAAAGGCCTAGGTTATTATCCACTAACATTAACATTCACCACAAAGCACATTCATATGCTATTGCTTTCCTCCCAATACCTAATAATTATGTAATATGTACATTCATAAAATATTATATATCTAAACTATCCATTCAAAATCTATAAGATAATAAGAACACAAAAATTATTTCATATCAATACAAATTTTCCTTTTATAATTTGAGCATGCAGAGAGCATGATGTAGATCCATTTGATCAACTCATTTTCATCCATCAGATTACATCATGCCTCAGTCTTCACAATAATCTATGTTCTTGTTGACAGTCAACTTCATATCTTGACCATTAATCTAAATTGTTCTCCATCATTGGATCATATCGAGTTATGGAATACTCATTAACCTCCACGCTTATAAATGTATGATATTAAATATGGACCATTTATGAAAAGAAATATTAATTTTCAAATAGCATTTCATGTTTTAGCCACTATATAGAAAAAAATATATAATTTTTTTTCTACTCAATCTATGGAAATGAAAACATACAATAGAAACACGTGAAATCATTCAATCATAATGAACACAATATTTTTACTAGGGAACCCAACTAGGAAAACCCCTCCTCTATTTGTATTATATTAGATGATACAATGACATATTACAATGAATACTTCAATCCTTGTAGCTCAACCTACACTGTAACACTGATCTCTTGATTTTCCTGATCTGACCAACACTTAGCAAAAATAAGCCTCCAACTTCCTCCTATTTCCTTGTGCAATTGTTGCTCCTAAAGAATAGAAGGCTCCTATTTCCTTGCACAATTCCTAAGGAAATTAGATCCCTTGCTACATGAAAACTTTGTAGTCTCACTAATATACAACAATAAATATAGTTTTTTAGGTTCAAAGCTCGGAATCTCCACAGTTCTCATTTTTCAATCTTTGAACCCAATAAAAATAGTTATTTGTTTCCCTCCACTCAACTAGGAAATTAAAATTAAATGGATGACCAGGGATATTTTTAGTGAATTGACTAGTTAATTAAGAGATCATTGAGTCAACAACAATTAAAACTACTCATCTGAACTCCTACTGACTAGAGCTTAGATAAATGAGTTTCACTAACTATAACTCCACTATATTTTTAGATATTAGCCATCAACTCATGCAGAAATATACTTATTTCCCACAAACTTGTATTGAATAGTTAACTAAGTTACTTGTCGATGTCATTCCTGCTAGCTTCAACTCAAGTCATCTTGTTGTTGTGGACATTTGAATTTCTCCATTTGACTAAGGCACAAGTCAAATGAAGCATTTTCTTACAATATTTTTACACATGATGTTGCTATCAAATGAAAGCGTAATTGATAAAATCAAGTGTCCACTTAAAGAAAATCCCTTACATAACCTGAAGTCCATAATCCCACTAATAATATCTATCCATTAATATCATTCCAATTCAATAAAAAAAACTTGAAGGAATAATAAAAAAATTCGGGAGGGGCCCTTTATTTTTTATAAATTTGAAGCGAGTGGGTTGGCATGCCAACACTTCCCTAAATTGGATGGAAAACTACATGTAAGAAATTTGTTACCCAGATAAATAACCACCAACGTCTATTTTAGGTTATTTAGCTACGCTAGTATGCTTATAGAGAGACTATTTCCACTGAGGTCTAAGTACCTCAACTACGAGATGGTGCCAAGAGCTATGGGTAATCTTTCAATGAAGAAATTGGTACCTAGTTGTAGCATCTCCAAGTGAGAAAACAATCCTACCTTTGGTACCAACTGTTCCAACAAACTATTTCTACTCAAAACAAACTCTTAAAGGTTTATGAGAACTTGGATGTCAAATTGAATCTCTCCATAAAGAGTTCTAGTTCAAGTTGAAATGTTTTATTTTGTGGGGCCCAAAATTTCTTTTGGACTTCTACCTTGTCCTGAGTATGAACCACATTAGAAGGTTCAAAACGTCGAAAAAATCCTAATGATGTGATTAATACAAAAGACATTTATCTAAATTATGGATCACAAAAGTCTTAGATCTAACTGGAGGATTGTTGGTCAGATTCAAAAGTTTTGAATTGTTACTATTCCCAAGATTTGCAGAAATGAATCCTTTGAGTTCCATATGTAGAAAAGAGACATGTATTACAAAGTCCCTTCGACAACTTACACCAGCCCACTTGCATGGAGATGAATGATTCCTCAACTTTTCTATTCCATCAAGGCTTCCAAGACCTTGGTTTAATGCTAGCCATGCATTAAAATCAAAGCTTTCAAGTTACCTTGTTTCCAATAATATCAATATAATACACATGATGATGGAGAGTAACCTGGAACTTCAAATGACTCCATAAAAGGAAATCCTTAATTATGCAAACAGAAAAAGGAAATATATAAACCATACTTCATCATAGAATATACAAACACATGAATGTTAATTAATTAATACTTATTAATACTTATGTTATATGATGAAATCTTGCCTAGATAAATAATTATTATGATATTAGTTCTATAGAATGCTAGAAGTTAAGCGTAGATGCAAGTAGGATGTATTGAATATTTGGACATTTATGGAACTAGATAGGGACAATAATCTAATCCAAGAAGTGGTGAAGGTAGAATTTTGTACTTATATGTGGTAGAAAACACAAATAAAAGGAGAATCCCTAAGATAGCCTAAAAAATATTATCAATTGTCTAAGCACACACATGGACAAAGACCATCTTCCTTGAAACTTGGAGGCATGTATATCTTGCTTTTGTAGAAGGAATCAAAGGATGGAAACTAGGGATGAAATTCAGAGAGAAGATTTATATTTCTGTTTGAAGGGTTCACATATTTTTTACTCTTCTATATTGACAAGTTAAAAATCAATAAATTTTTCATATGAAAATGAAAGTAAATCAAAATTCGAAATTATTATCTCACAATTTATTTGTGTTGAATAATATAACTCTAATATAATAAACCATACTGATCCAATGTAGAAATTTATTGAAAAGAAAAAATTCCTTTCAATATTATTGATAATTTGTAAAGTTCAAATACCTGTTAAATAACAATAAAAATTCATATAGCATTTCACCCAAATAAACATCACAATAAACCAAGCAAATTCATCAATTTATTTGACACCTAATTCATATTCTCTAAAAAAGCATTGGAGATAATAGTTTGTTTGAACTCTCATTAGGTAACTTAGAATAGTATGATTCTAAAACATAATCAATCACTATTGTTCACTTTTATTCAAAAGGAACTAGGATTCCACTAACATTAACATTCACCACAAACTACATTCATATGCAATTTCTTTCTTCCCAATATCTAATAATTATGTAATATTTACCATTAAAAAATATTATATATGCAAATTATCCGTTCAAAATCCACAAGATAAGGACGCAAAAATATAAGAAGAAACTAGAGAATTATTCAAATGTATGGAGTTCTACCATAATATTTATATTCATGTACTATTAAAAGAAGAGATTAGATGGATTTGCTTTACTTGTGGTTTTGAATTTGAGTGGTAATGTTTTTCCACGTTTAATATTCAATATTCCACTTGCATTCATCACTGGGAATCTCTTTTATCATAGTAACTAAATTAGTGAATGTCTCCGCAAAAATACATATAAATTGAATTGATTTTTTTTTAAATAAATAGAAAATAAGTAAATACAATTTAATGCCATAAATATGAAATCACGAAAATGAAATATTACTATATAAAAATTATAATAAATTTGTTTTTAAGTGCTCTAACCTAGGGTAAAAATGATAAAAAAAAATATTTCCTTACAAGAAAAAATATATAAAAATAATAATAAGTAAACTATATTATAAAATAATTCCTTATTCTTTCATTTAAAAAATCCAAAAAAATCTTTATTTCAACTTGTCGGAAGGCAAGGTACGGTCCTAAACGATAGTCTTGTCCCAAAGAAAGGAAGGTCGGTCTATATTGTGCCAAATTGGGCTTCACGACATTGCCTAAGGTACTTATTCATTCGAGTGCATAAATGTTTTAAGAAAAAAAATGTTGATAAGTGTTTGCAAAAATTCCCTACTCATTATCTAAGTAATATGATTAAGGAATATAAGGTGTTGACACTATATGGCTCTTGGTTGAATGAACCAACCTAAAGCACCCACCTGAATGAATGCTCCTTGAATACACTACACTCCAATAATTTTGACTTTTACTCTTCTTCTTTTTTTTCTTGGAAAATAATATTATATATTTGTATGAGATTTTTGGATAGACAATGACAATGCCATTTATTTTATAGGAATTATATTTATTGTTAGATATATTAAATTTTAGTATAGTCCAAAATAATGAACTTTTGAAGTGGCCTTGATTCAATTTTCCTTCAATTCAAAATTATAGCTCAATATATTGATAATATCACAAAGAAAAAGACCAGATAAAAATTCATAGAAATCCCTTTTCTCATAAAACCATATAGCCTCCAAAATTTTTGTATGATGAATAATCATTAATTCTATGGGAAATACCAACCTAGAACTCTTCAATATTGATATAAAAACTATCATAGAAAATATGTTCAATCTCATCCTCTTTCGTTATAAACTTAGAATGAACTCCCTTTGAGCCCGATCCCTTTACACCATAACAATCGTCTTCAAATTTATCAAGTTATTTAAAAATTTAAAAAAAAAAACTAATCTACAATACACACTCTCTTAATATTTAAAACACATGCATTCTTTGATCACATCAACAATTCATTCTTATATAGCCAAGGATGGTTTCCTTGTTAACTTCCTCAATCCACTTATTTTTCGAATTTGTGAATTTTAAAGTCTCATATGCTCAAAACTATTCCCCTACTAATTGTCCCTAATTTGAGGCAAAGCTATAGGATTTAACTTGGATTTCCACTTGGTGTGAGTACCTATTGCATCTCATCATCCATAATAGACCGCAACATGAAAATCCATGTCATTGGTCTTACTCTTCCAAAAGGCATCACTTGAAAGTGTCAATCACTATTCATCCCCCGACATTGTTGTCTAGAACCATGTGAACATCTTCGTTAGCATCTGAGTTCCATTCAAGAAAATTTTTCCTTTTAGAATTTGAGAATTGCGAGAGAACGATGCAAATCCATTTGATCAACTCGTTAGCATCCACCAGATTACATCATGTCCTCGTCTTCACAATAACTTATGCTCTTGTTGACATTCAACATTAGATCTGTACTATTAATCTGAATTGTTCTCCATCATTGGATGATATCGGGTTATGGACTACTCATTAACCTCCATGCTTATCAATGCCTGATATTAAACCTAGAAAATTTATGCAAAGCAATCTTAATCATCGGATCTCATTGCATGTTAGACCGGTGGTTACCCGTTGTGTAAAAATGATCCTTATATTGAGCCTGGACTATTGATATGTTTCTTTCTCCACCATTGGATCACATTGTGTTATGGGTTCCACATTAATCCTCGCGTATATTGATGTATGATATTGCTCCTCAACTATCAGATCAAATTGACACTTGAAATGGGGTCTCATTGTGAAAAATATTCCCAATAACCTATACACATCTCATACACTAAAAAAATGTTAGAACCATTGATCTATATCGTGCCTTTGATTCTTAGCTGTTGATCTACCTTCTCTATTCACTTTTCCAATCAATGAATTGAAATCTCTCTATGCTTAGATTTCCTACACTAATATGTGGAAGTTATGATGAAAAATATGTATCTTTGGAATGTTCACGGAGAATACTTTCAAGCCAGACAAGGCAATTTTGTATTCAGGATATGAAATTGAAACATGATTTCCCACAAGGATATTGTCTGCAATCTTGGCTACAACAATTCAAAAAACATATCAACATGAATATGCTAATGATAACATGGCCACGATATGTACACCAACTTATGCTAACTTGATATCACTCCCCCTGAACTTCATAGCAGTTTCCATCCATGACTTAAAATGATAGGTATTGCTTGATAATATTAATTCATTTATCATTGAACACTTGGCTTGACATGAATGACAACCACTACTCAACAAAGTAGAGTGAGCTTCCATTAACCTTCCTAAAAATTCAATTAGAGGCCCACTTAGTTGTTTCTCTCTATAGAGAAAGATAATATAGGAAATATTACTAGAATTTTAGGAAAATATTTTGTTCTGAAACTGAAGGAAAGAATCAAAGTTCTAAGCTTTGTGGATTTTAGAAATTAAGAAGGGATTGGCCCATTGAGTTGTGTGCTCACCATATTTGAAATGATGAGAATGGTTACATTTTCCATGGATTAAGGAGTAAGAGGCCATAATGGATTGTTGGAAGGGTTTGGCTTACCAAGGGACTACATTTTAGACATCCTATAGGGAATGGACCTTCTAAGGGAGCAAGAAGTAAAGCATAAAATTTGTAAATTTCCCAGATCACTAATTTCGGCAGGAAAAAGGATTGAAAACATGTTGATTCCAAGATATGTGTTAGTCAAAATGACCATTTAACTAATATCTAGAGGAAGGTTTCCAAAATGAGAGTTTTTTGATACATTCAATATGTTAACCTATTTAGCTTCCTTAATTTAGATTTAAAACATGTCATAAAATTGCTATATAGATGGCTACGCTAAAACAATCCTAACTCAAGTACTAACTTCTCCAACAAAGTATTATTACCAAAAACAAACTCTTAAAATTTTATGAGAGCTTGGATGGTAAAGTGAATCTCGAGTTCTGAACATTTTTATCTTGTGAGACCCATATCAAGCCTATTCAAATTTATCAAATCAATTAAAAAATATTAAATCTTAAAAGATAATAATCAAAGTAAATCACTAAAAACACATGACAATTAAAAAGACGTGGCCAAGTTACAGTTTGACAACATGTGATGTGTCACATGAAGTGGTGTGTTACATGAACCGAGAAAACAATCCTAACTCTAGTACCAACTTCTCCAACAAAGTATTGTTACCAAAAACAAACTCTTCTGATAATTTTGAACAAACGTATTCTCAGATGAACATTGCATGCCATCCCTTAATATTTCCCTAAAAACCTTTCCTCCAAAATTCAAGGAAACAAATTTTTTATTACAAACAAAAAGAGATTGCTTAAGAAACATATGGCATGTTTCTTGTGCTCCAATTTCATGGTCAACAATCGTTTATGCAAGAATCCTTCTCTAATCACACAAATCATGTTCCTCAGAGGAAATAGAATTTGAAATTCTAGTTAGAATATCATGATAACTTTCAGACCTTTTTTTTGCTTTTGATGCATACTTAGCAATATATTTCAGGACAAGATACTGAGAAATCACTAGGTGGAAATCAACATTTGCATGTCACATTGTTATAAGGTCAATGTTATGTACATTGAGCCTATCATAATTTCTTGTTGGGTCATATTATTTTCTTCCTTGATCATCTATGAACAGTCCTCAGAAAGATCCCATGGAGCATTATACTAACATGTGATAATAGTTCCCCTTTTGCAGAAACAAGAATCTACACTACACTTTGTGTGCCTTTGGACAAGCTTTGATTATTCTTCATAATCGTTATGAGGTTTGAAAGAGAAAATTTGATCAATATTAAATAGGCAAGGGTCATCCTTAAGGCTTCTTGGAACCATTATGCTACGACGATGTATGTCACATGGATTCCATGTAGTTACATAATTGTTGAAGAATATATTTGCAAGTTGTACATCAGAAGCATTTGACCAATCAAGTATTTCCATGTCACGAGTGCCTTGCAACCATAGGAAAACATGGATATGTGTTGAACCTCTATGCTGCCACTCATATATGAAGAAAATGAATACACAATTACTACAAAAAATATAAATAGAACCATAATAAAAAGTTGACAATGAATAGAAAATAAATTCAAAAAAATAAACCTGTACCATAGGTATTTTTCTTTAGGATATTTTTGGATAACTTCCTTTAAAAATATATTGAATTCCATTCCAATCAAATCAAAACAAATGGAAGGAATAATAAAAAAATTTAGGAGGGGTGCTTTATTTTTTTTCAAAACTAAGGGAGTAGGTTGGCATGCCAACACTTCCCTAACTTGGATGGAAACCTACATGTAAGAAATTTTTTACCTAGATCAATAACCACCAACTATTTGAGTTTACTTAGCTACGCTAGTATTCTTCAAGAGAGACTATTTCTAATGAGGTCTAAGTACCTCAACTACGATATGTTGCCAAGACCTATGGGTAATATTTGAATGAAGAAATTGGCACCTAGGTCTAGCATCTTCAAGTGAGAAAACAATCCTACATTTGGTACCAACTTTTCTAGCAAACTATTTCTACTAAAAAAAACTCTTAAAGGCTTATGAAAACTTGGATGTCAAAATTAATCTCTCCACAAAGAGCTCGAGTTCAATTTGAAATATTTTATCTTATGAGGCACAAAATTTGTTTTGTACTTCTACCAACTGGATGATTGTTGGTCAAATTCAAAAGCTTCGAATTTTTAATATTCCCAATATTTGGAGAAATGAATCCTTTGGGTTCCATATGTAAAAATGAGACAGGTATTACAAAGTCCCTTCTACAGCTTACACTAGCCCACTTGCATGTAGATGAGTGATTCTTCCACTATTATAGTCCATCAAGTCTTCCAAGGCATTTGTTTAATGCTATTCATGCATCAAAATCAAAGCTTTCAGCATAGCTTGATGCCAATAGTGTCACTATAATACTCATGATCATGGAGAGTAAGTTGGAACTTCACATTACTCCATTAAAGCAAATCCTTAATTATGAATATGAAAAAAGGAAATGTATAAACCATACTTCATCATAGAATATATAAACACATGAATGTTAATGTGTGTTTTCTTGGTTCTAATTAATCAATACTTATGTTTATCAGTAAATCTTTCCTGGATAAAGAAGTATTATGATATTATTTCTATTGAATTCTAGAAGTGAAGCATAGATGCATGTAGGATGTATTGAATATTTGGACATTTATGGAACTAGATAAGGAAAAGAATCCAATCTATGAAGTGGTGAAGGTATAATTTTGTACTTCGATCTTGTAGCAAACAAAATTAAAAGGAGAATCACTACGATAGGCTAGAATATGATCAATTGTCTAAGCACACACACGGACAAAGACTATCTTCCTACATATATTTTGTTGAAACTTGGATTCATGTATATATTTATTTTGTGAATCAAAGCATGGAAACTAGGGATGAAATTCATAGAGAACATTTATATTTCAATTTGAAGGGTTACATTTTTTTTACTCTTCTATACTGTCAAGTTAAAAATAAATTATTTTTTCATATGAATATGAAAATTAACTCAAAATTTGAAATTATTATCTCACAATTTATTAGCACCGAATAATATAACTCTAATAAAACAGACCATACCCATCCAATGTAAAAATTTAATGAAAAGAAAATTTTCCTTTCAATATTATAGATAATTTGAAAAGATCAAATACTTATTAAATAACAATAAAAATTGCTATAGAATTTCACCCAAATAAACATTACAATAAACCAAGAAAATTCATTATTTTCATGGACACCTAATTCATTTTCTCTTAAAAATCATTGGGGATAATAGTTTGTTTGAACTCTTGTTAGGTAACTCACAATAGTATGATTCTAAAATATAATCAATCACTATTATTCAGAAAGGCCTAGGTTATTATCCACTAACATTAACATTCACCACAAAGTACATTCATATGATATTTCTTTCCTCCCAATACCTAATAATTATGTAATATGTACATTCATAAAATATTATATATCCAAACTATCCATTCAAAATCTATAAGATAATAAGAACACAAAAATTATTTCATATCAATACAAATTTTCCTTTTATAATTCGAGCATGCAGAGAGCATGATGTAGATCCATTTGATCAACTCATTTGCATCCATAAGATTACATCATGCCTCAGTCTTCACAATAATTTATGTTCTTGTTGACAATCAAATTCATATCTTGACCATTAATCTAAATTGTTCTCCATCATTGGATCATATCGGGTTATGTACTACTCATTAACCTCCACGCTTATAAATGTATGATATTAAATATGGACCATTTATGCAAAGAAATATTAATTGTCAAATATCATTTCATGTTATACCAATGGTTAGCCACTATATAGAAAACAATATACAATTTTTTTTCTACTCAATCTATGGAATGAAAACATACAATAGAAACACGTGAAATCATTCAATCATAATGAACAAAATATTTTTACTAGGGAACCCAACTAGGAAAACCCCTCCTCTATTTGTATTATATTAGATGAGACAATGATATACTACAATGACTACTTCAATCCTTGTAGCTCAACCTACACTGTAATATTGATCTCCTGATTTTCCTGATCTGACCAACACTTAGCAAAAATAGCCCTCCAACTTCCTTCTATTTCCTTGTGCAATTCCTGCTCCTAAAGAATAGAAGGCTCCTATTTCCTTGCACGATTCCTAAGGAAATTAGATCCCTTGCTACATGAAAAATTTGTAGTCTCACTAATATACAACAATAAATATATTTATTTGTTTCCCTCCACTCAACTAGGAAATTCAAATTAAATGGATGACTAGGGCTATTTTTAGTAAATTGACTAGTTAATTAAGAGATCATTCAGTCAACAAAAATTAAAGCTACTGATCTGAACTCCTACTAACTAGAGCTTAGATAAATGAGTTTCACTAAATATAACTCCACTAGATTTCTAG
The DNA here is from genome assembly GCA_034641835.2 of Pinus albicaulis. Lineage (NCBI taxonomy): Eukaryota > Viridiplantae > Streptophyta > Pinopsida > Pinales > Pinaceae > Pinus > Pinus albicaulis. Next base: position 453,625,517 of record CM076569.1, on the reverse strand, counting down.
ATATTAGCCATCAAATGATGCACAAATCTACTTATTTCCCACAAAATTGCATTGAATAAGTTAACTAGGTGACTTGTTGATGTCATTCCTACTAACTGCAACTCAAGTCATCTTGTTGTTGTGGACATTCTAATTTCTCCATTTGACTAAGGCATAATTCAAATGAAGCATTTTCTTACGATATTTTTACACATGATGTTGCTATTAAATGAAAGCGTAATTGATAAAATTAAGTATCCACTTAAAGAAAATCCCTTAGATAACCTGAAGTCCATAATCCCACTAATAATATCTATCCATTAATCTCATTCCAATTAAATAAAAAAAACTGGAAGGAATAATAAAAAAATTTGGGAATATGGCAGAGATCATAAGATTAGGAGAGAGCGTGCTCTGCATCCTAGGGTTTCTTGGTGATCCCTGCAACGGCGCAGTATGCTTCCTCTCTGCCACGATTTTCCATCCGCCTTCCCCCTCGCAACAGTAGCCTACCGACATAGTACGCACTACAATGGCTGACCCTAAGGCGGGGGCCGCAAAGCCTTCCCCCTCAGCCGAGAAAGAACATCAAGTGCAGAAACTAACAAGTCCTTCTGGTCCAGAACAAGTAAACACAGATACAAGAGATTACCCAATGCAAGATACAACAAACGCTCCCACTGATCAGTCAGACAAGTGCAGTGAAGTACAAGCTGGCGGGATTGTGCAAAAGTAAACGCCCAAGGTTACATCAACAACATGAAAACCCATAGCAGCTGAACAACCCAAGATAGAACTTCCCAACCATAGAATCAATGGACAAATCCAGTACATGAGGGACCATGCTCTCATTGGAAAATTTATTGGATACTAGCCAACTGAAAAAGATTTGCAAGGATGGATCTCGACCAAATGGAAACCCAAGGGGCATGTTACCCTGCAGCTAGGACCAAAGGGGTTTTTCACTGCGATATTCATTTGCATCGAAGATCGGAACAGGGTCATGGATGAAGGCCCTTATTTCTTCAACTCCGCCGGTCTATATTTAAGGGATTGGGTAGAGAGATTTAACCCTGACAAGGAGGATTTCAGTTGGGCACCAGTGTGGATCCGAATGTACTCACTCCCACTAGAATACTGGGATGAAGAATCACTAAGAGACATTGGCAAGGGACTGGGAGAATTCATAAAAATCGTTGAAGAAACGAAGCTACATAGATACACCTCCTATGCCCGTATTTGTGTCTTCATGCACCTATACAAGGCCCTTCCGGATTCGGTAATTCTCTACCATGATGACTATGAATGGATTCAACCCTTATATTTTGAACATGTACCCTTTCTCTATCATAAGTGTCACGCACATGGTCATCTTTTTCGGGACTTCCCTCTAAATGCTAAACCCCAAACCTCTGATCCCTTAGATACACCGACCCAAGATGGCTTCACCAAGGTAGCTAATCGAAAAAGATCGCATAAAAAACCTTCCTCTAGGAAAAAACCCCTGAAGGATGCTGCCTCCATTCCCTCCACAAGCAATAGCTTTGAGGCCCTTACTAAAACCTCAGAAGACCCACCTCAGAACACTTCGCCAATCCCATCGTTGATCATCTCTACCTCTCCCCCCCCTCGATTTGGATCTACTCCCATTCCCTCACCCCTGACTGACAACACTGGGATTCCTGAGGCGACTCGGAAGGATCCGGATTGGAAACCAAATGGCATGGACGTTGACTATATCCCTAGTCATCCACTGCAATCTACATTCACCTCAGTAGAAAGTAGTCAGACGCAACATATGGAAGAAGAACCGGAAAGCATTGATTTGGGAGGTCTTGACATTTTTGAACTGGAACAAGCATGCAGAAGGAAAGACTACGACAAGATTCAAGAACATCAACTCAATACCCTGGAAGTCATCATCTCCAGGGCTTACCAGCAACAACAACTGGGCATACAACCGGGTAGTCAATGGGATGGCAGCTTCTTTCCTAAAGATTCCAAAAAACGTGGAAGAAAGACAGATCTTCAAAGAACTATCACAATAGGGAAAATCCTGGTGGACTTAGGCAGATATGCTAAGTTGAAAAAGTACTATAAGCCCACCACTAATAGTGAATCATGAAGCTCACTTCATGGAATTTAAGAGGGCTCAATAGCCCCGGGAAACTCAGAATGATAAAAAACATGATAAAGCAGGAGTAGCCCCAGATCTTCTTCATGCAGGAAACGAAATGTAATAGTAACACGCTTGGTCACATCCTCTCTAGAGCTTGGCCAGGTTGTCAGTCGGTTGCAGTGCATGCTTCAGGTGCCTCTGGGGGACTGAAAATTACCTGGAACATGCAAGCCATCACGCTCTCAGACTTTCATGCCTCACATCATATCATACAGGCTACTTTTCATATCATCGGCACCAACATCCATGGACATCTCACTAATGTCTACTTCCCCCAAGAAGCAGGCAACAAAATTTCTCTTCTTGACAGAATAGAAGCGCTCAACTTCAATAGACTCCATCCTCTCTGGATCATTGGAGGAGACTTCAACATGATCACCAAGCTGGAGGAAAAGCAGGGGGGCCGAGCCAAGCTGGAACAGGAAAATAGCCACTTTAAAGACTTTATCCAAAAAAATCTGTTAATCGATCTGCAATTCTGCAATGGAATGCACACCTGGAGCAATCGCAGGGCAGGACGATAACAAATCGCTTCCAAATTGGATTTACTCCTCATCTCAGATAATGCAGTGCATCTAGGAGGCGACATCTCGACATCAATTCTTCCACTTTCGGGCTCAGACCATTGGCCGATCTCTCTCCATTGGCAAAGACCAGGCAACTCCACCAGGCGCCCTTTCTGCTTCGAAGCCTTTTGGCTCACCCACCCCGCTTTCAACGACCTCATCAGATCCACCTGGACTAACTCCCCCTCACCAGAGGGTTAAAAAATGTATCAGTTTCAACAGACACTCAAATTCCTAAAATCCCAAATCAAGCGCTGGAATCAAGAGACTTTTGGAAACATCTTCCAGGCACAGCAAGATCTAAACAAAGAAATGAGAGAACTCCAGCAATAGATAATCGTAGAGGGCTACAAGGAAGGGACATTGGAAAAGGAAAAGCACATTCACAATCAATTGGAGGAGAGAAGAAAGAAAGAAGAAATTCTATGGAAGCAAAAATCTAGAATTAGATGGCTGAAAGAAGGAGAAAGGAACACCAAATTCTTCCACAGAACTACAATACAGAGAAGAATGCACAATACCATCTCTTTCATACAAAATCGAGAGGGGGAACGAGTGGAAATCCATGCAGATATTGAACAGGATTTTATCAATCACTTCCAAGAGGTCCATCAAGAACCGCAAATTGATAGACGGCCTGCAATAGAAAATATCACTCAAAATTTGTCGAAACTCATCACAGAAGAACACAACCAACTTCTTCTTCGACCAGTACTTCCTCAGGAGGTGGACCTGGCTATGAACTAGCTCAAGGAGGGCAAAGCTCCTGGTCCGGACGACTTCACCACTACCTTCTTCCACTCTTTCGGGGATCTCATCAAAGAATAGGTTTGGCAAGTGGTGGAGGAATCACGCACTCTTCATTGGCTTCTTCCGTCTCTGAACTCAACTTTCATTGCCCTCATCCCAAAGGAAGAAAACACCAGTACTCCGGAAAAATTCCGTCCAATCACACTATGCAATGTTATTTATAAGGTGATATCCAAAGTCATTGCTAATAGGTTGAAGCTGTTGCTGCCCCTGCTCATATCACCTGAACAATCTGGATACGTTGAAGGACGACAGATATTGGACGACATTATACTCACTCATGAAATTATACACTCTCTCAAGCACTCCAAACAGGCAGGTATGCTTCTCAAGATTGACCTCTCCAAAGCTTTTGATAAGTTAAGCTGGATCTATATTCAAAAAATGCTAACAGCCTTTGGTTTTTCCCCAATGTGGGTTCGATGGATTATGAGCTTAATTTCCTCTACTTTTTTCTCGATCCTCTTAAATGGCATTCCCTATCAACCTTTCAGCCCCTCCATAGGTATTCGACAAGGAGATCCACTCTCCCCTTTCCTTTTTTTTCTAATGGCGGAAGCTCTTGGATGCCATATCAAACACGCCCTCCTATCCCAACATCTCAAGGTTCTATCCGTTCACAATTCTCCATCCATTACTCATCAACAATTTGCCTATATAAATAATATCGTAGCCCTCTCTTCAAATCCCTTCTGAATTATTTCTCTAATGCCTCAGGGATGAGTATAAACACAGCCAAATCGAAAATCTTCTTTTTCCACACCCCCCTTGTTACTCAACATGCCATTGCCCGCATTTTGGGCTTCTCCATAGCCTCCTTACCCTCCAAATACCTTGGTGCTCCTTTAATAGACTCTGCCATCAAGCACACCTCTTGGAGTATGCTCCTGGAGAAACTTGAATCTCATCTCACCCTATGACCTCATAGAACTCTGAACATAGCTAGCAGATTAGTGCTAATCAAAGCTGTGTTATAGGTGATGCCTCTCTATCTTTTCTCTATCTTGGCAGCACCTAAATGGGTCCTGAAAAAAATAAAAGCTCTACAACGCAATTTTCTTTGGGGTGCAACAGGCACAAATTGCAAATGGGCTTTGGCAAAATGGTCCACAGCATGCCAGCCAAAAGAAAAAGGGGGCATAGGTCTAAGAGATCCTCAGCATAGTAATGCAATAATGGGTGAAAAAATATGGTGGCAATGGCTCTCTTCTCCCAACAAGCCATGGGAAGCCATCTGGACTGCCAAGTATGCCAATCACAGACCAACGGAAGAGCTAATAAGATTCACTCCCACTGAAAAGGGATCACTAATATGGAACGCTGCCAGACAACACTACGCGCTCATCCAACAACACAGCTTCTGGGAAATAAGGAACGGCAGCACTGCTCGGTTCTGGACGGACGCTTGGCACCAACTACCAAAGCTCAACAACATCTATAGTCCGCCTCATAGCCAAGAGTGGGAGGAGCAACAACAAGAATCCATCCAGCAACAATGCACTCTGGAGACAGACCAGGGCTACAGACAATGGAAGCAGATCGACAGGCTGATCAGGAATGCAGACAACCAGGTTAAGGAGGTCATGGAGCGTGAGCTCTAGAATCGACGTATTAGATCTTCTGAAGGCAGGGACATCCTAATATAGGGATATACCCCAAAAGGATCCTTCACCACCAAAGAGGCTTACAAAATTATATGCAATGATCCAATGCCCCTGGACTCTATCTGGAGCAGAATCTGGTCACCGGGTACTTGGCCCAAAGTCTCTCTTTTCCTTTGGCTTGTGGGGCACCGGAAAATCCTCACTTGGGATAATCTTCGGAAACGAAACTTTCATGGGCCCTCCATTTGTCCCAATTGCAACTCTCAGGAGGAAACTCTCCAACACCTCCTGAACTCTTGCCCTCTAGCCAACCAACTGTGAAAGAAGGCTAGCTTCCGTTGTCAAAAGAACTACAGAGTGTCTGATGATATAATCAACTCCATTCGACATTGGCACCAAAACCCTTATAAAAGCGATCTACTCAACCAACTATGGAGAATGATTCCCGGTCTTCTCCTCTGGACAATATGGAAAGAAAGAAACAAGCGCATATTCAAAGATCAAAGCACTCCTTTAGACATCATATGGGGCAACCTTTGTCTCAATCTCAAAGAGACCTTGGCACTTCAAACTTGGCATCCGGAAGATTTCCCCACTCTTGCAAATGAGAAAACCATATGGGAGAATTGGAACATACAACTTCCACAAGGTACGCACCATCATAGATCTTCAGAAGGCCATAACATCAGAAAGCTCTCTTGGACCCCCCCTCCAAAGTGTACTTTCAAACTCAATTTTGATGGAGCTTCAAAGGGAAATCCCGGCAAAGCAGGATTTGGCGACATATTTAGAGATCATGAGGGTTTGCCTCTCCTAATCTTCTTCAGAAACATTGGATGGGACACAAACAACTCGGCTGAATTGGAGGGTCTCTGGCAAGGTCTACTCCTTTCCCAGTGTCATGGCTTCCAACCTCTGGAGATCAAAGGTGATTCCCTAATCCTCATCAACATGGCCAATCAACTCCTCAATGGGACACATGCGCACAAAATTTCTAACAGCTGGAGACTCGAAGCCAGATTGGATTCTATTGAACAATGGCTCCACACCAATCGTGCCATCATATTCCATCACGTTAAACAGGAAGGTAACAAGGTCGCTGATCTACTTGCCAATTTGGGGGTGGAAAGTGGGCACACTGTTATCACTGGAGCTCTAGACATAATTCAGAATCATGATAAAAAAAAGGAGTGCAAAATACTTATCCAAAGAAATGCAACTCTCCCGGATGCGGGTGTACATACTGGCGTTTAAATTGATGGGACAGGGGTGCGGCAAGGTGGGATGACACCTGCCTACCCAGGACATGGAGGATATCCGGCCACTGTTTGACAGATCCTTGCATTCAAGTTTTGTAGAGTCCAAAGGCATGGATTTAATGGGTTCAGGATTTCATATCACACCTACCGCTCTGGTTTCAGCCTTCGAATGCTCCTGCATGCTGGAGACCTCGGTTCTCTTCAATGTTTCAGTTACGATGGGAGTTTTTCGATGCGTGAGAGGGGAGGATAAATTGCAGCGAGGTGATGGGATTTCTGTGGATTTTCTTCAGTCGCACCACACACATTTCTATCTGGCCTCCGACCTCAATTCTGGTATCAATATGTATGGTGTTGGTTCCATCATTCCTGTTGCCTCTCGCTGCCTGGAGGGGGAAGAAATTTTGGAGCCTCGCTTTGGACCTTTAGCAGAGCCGCCTCCATTGGACCTTTGGCACTTCACTCGAGCCTCTGGCTTCCTTTCAAATTGTTCTTACCCTGCCATCGTTGTTGCTCAACCTCAATTTGTCTCCCCTATGCCTCGTTTGCGCCACAGAATGCGGAGCCGCAGAGGCAGCACCAAGGGTCGCCCTTCGAGTGTGCCTTCCAGCCCTTCTTCTGACTCTCCGTCTCTCTCCAGCGGTTTGTTGGTTGGCCACTACCCTCGAACTCGCAGTGGGAGAGGGAATTTTCTTGATTCCCACCATGGTTTGGGCTCCCCTGCTCCCTGACCTCCGGCCACCTTGCCTCCACCCACAACTGGCTCCGCACGCTTCACCTTCAACAGCACTCTAAATCGTCCAAGGATTACAGCTCTCTTTACAGTGGTCTTCCATGAGGAAGCCCAAAGGGGGGAGTCTAGCACTCATACAGGAGGCCTTGGTTCGGACTTTGCCCAGACTTCGAACCTCCAGATGGGGATTGGCAGCGCGTCGATGCAGGTTCCAGAGGCTCAAGCATGCAGCGTTCCTGATGTTGTGATGGTGCCGGTTGATCTAGGTCCCTCAAATTCCGAAGCTACTCTTGCCAGGGATCTGCTTTCTTCAGGTTGGTGTCGTATTGTTGAGGAACCTCCAGATGACTAGTCTGCTTTCTGTGGTACTATTATCTTACCTTGCGGCCCATACAATTGGGCATGTTTCTGTTCAAACTGTCATGTGGAATTTTGGCTTATTTTTGTTCATTTTTGGATTCATGCAAACTCTACAACATCAGGAAGATCATAACTGGCTCCCCTGCGTGGGTTTTGGAAAACTTTTCCAGACTGGTTTCCCTATCATTGGGCAGTCTCCTTATGTGTTTTTCATGATAATTCTGCCTTCTCCAGGGCAGTATTTTTGACTGCGGTCACAATGTGATTTTACTCCCTTGTTAATAGATTAATCTTATTTAGAAAATAAAAATAAAAAAATTCGGGAGGGGCCCTTTATTTTTTATAAATTTGAAGTGAGTGGGTTGGCATGCCAATACTTCCCTAAATTGGATGGAAAACTACATGTAGGAAATTTGTTACCCAGATAAATAACCACCAACGTCTATTTTAGGTTATTTATCTACGCTAGTATGCTTATAGAGAGACTATTTCCACTGAGGTCTAAGTACCTCAACTACGAGATGGTGCCAAGAGCTATGGGTAGTCTTTAAATGAAGAAATCGGTACCTAGTTATAGCATCTTCAAGTGAGAAAACAATCCTACCTTTAGTACCAACTATTCCAACAAAATATTTCTACTCCATATAAGTGAACATAATCCATTAATATATACTGAAATAAATTAAATCCAACAATATTCAATGAAATTAACGCAATTAATTAATTCAATCACATTTAAAATAATACAATCATTGAAAATTAAGATCACCATCTTCTATATATTTTAGTGGTATAGTGCTCACTATGAAATACATGTGTGATTCATTCAATATTCAACATGATATGAGCATGCAACACATCAAGAAATAGCATCAAAGTGTAAAAAAAATATAACTCTCAAAATTTTATTAGTTTAAAAATATAATAAATTAAAAATTTACAAATTATAATACTCTCTAATTTTATTTTTTTGACTCTATTACATGATACCATCAATTTAAATGTGAAAATATTAATTCTAAAGGTTACTAACTTCTTAAATAAAATAGTGATCCCCCAATCCGTTTAATTCATTCATTCAGTTTATTTATTTAATTTTAATAATATATATTAAGCCAAATGTTTAGGATCTAAAACCAAGGATCTAGATTAAAATTAAATAAATATCTAAGCTATAAATATTATTAATCAAGCACTTGAAAGACTTAAGGTTGATGTTCTTGGGTAGTTAATCTAAATTAATATTTAGGGTAAACATAATTTAGCATATCCATTTTAAACATCATTAACATACAATAATAATTAATCCTAACTACCCTAATAATAAACTTTATTAATAATATCATTAATTAAGTTTCACTATTATTATTATTATTAATGTTAATTATCATTATCTTATAAAATTAATAATAATTATTAGCTTTTTTATTGTTATTATAAATTAACTATTATTAATATTAATCAACAATTAATGTTAGGGTTGTTTGGTCGACTCATTCTCATATCTTATCCTTTAATTCCATGTTTATTATCTTTCATTCTTGCTATTCTTTGTGGATTTTATCATGACGATGAGTCTTATTATAGACTTGAAACATCGACACAAAAATGAATATTGTTGAACTAATTCTGAATACTAAAAAAACACAATATTGCTTGGTAGTTTGATGTTTATATGCTCTTTCTGCAATGGGTAATGGATCAGTTCAACTACATCTCATCACTATGACAGGTAGGATTATACGAAAATGAAGATTCTATAATACTTTCAATATACATTGGATACATGGAAAGCCTTGACAAACATCAATCATTAAACTTTCTTGACTTCCAGAAAATGATAACCCGCAACTCATATAGTCCCATGGACGACATAATGATAACATAAGGTCTATTGTAACTAATGATGTGATTTTATCACAAGATACAAAATTTATTTAAGAATTCATTTTGTGTGGAAGAATTTTAAATCATTTATTAGAAAGTATTTGTCAGGTTCTGTAGTCAAAATAATCACTCTATGTTAATTTTAAAGCATAGTCTAATATAAATTTAGATACATTTCCACCCTTGACGAAGAGACTAAGAAGAAGGTTTTCCCTACAAGTGTGTATGACAAAATGAAAACATATCTTTGAAATACAATTATATAGACAATGTTATGTTTGTTTCTCAATGTCGGAATTGCATTGATTGGAATGAAATTTTAGAATTATATCAATGTGTAGAAAAGAATTCTCTCACAAAATTTTCGAAAAAAAATTACACAGTCGCTCTCCATCCATTCTAAAGTGTAGTCTAATAGAAATTGAAATACATATCCCACCTTGACACAAAGGCTAAGAAGAAGGTTTTCCCTACATGTGTGTATAAAAAAATGAAAACACGTCTTTGAAATTCAATTTTATAGACATTGTATATGTGTTTCTAATTAGTAGAATTGTATTGATTAGAATGAACTTGTACAATTATATCAATGTATAGAACAAAATTCCCTCACAAAAAATATTGAAAAAAATTACATAATCACTTTGAATTCATTTTAAAGCATAGTCTAATAGAAATTGAAATCTAGTTCCAACCTTCATGCAAAGGCTAAGAAGAAGGTTTTCCCTACATGTGTTTATAACAAAATGGAAACACATATCTCAAATATAATGGTACAAATATTCTACATGTGCTTCTCAATGCTATAATTGCATTCATTAGAATGAAATTGTATAATTATATCAATGTATAGAACATAATTCCCTCACAAAAAGTTCCAAAAAAATAAATAATAACACTACATTCCTTTTAAAATGTAGGCTAATAAAAATTTAAATACAGTTCCACCCTTGACACTTAGGCTAAGAAGGAGGATTTTGTACATGTATGTATAACAAAATGAAAACATGTCTCTAAAATAAAATTATATAACAATTGTATGTGTGATTCTGAATGTTGGAATTGCATTGATCAGAATGAAATTGTACAATTATATCGATGTATAAAACATAATTCCCTCACAAAAGTTTAATAAAAAGTACATAATGAATATGCATTCATTTTAATGTGTATTATAATAAAAATTGAAATACAATTCCACCCTTTGATGCAAAGGTCAAGAAGAAGATTTTCCTTAGAGATTTGTATAACATTCCTCTACAGTAGAATTTAAGGTTACATGACAAAGTTTGAGGTTACTATTCAAGGCTTTAAGGGAAATGAACTCATCTTTTCTTATGTTACTCTTACGAGCCTTATATTTCCTAAGAATAGTTTTAGAATATTGTTTAATAACATCGTTATGAAAAATACTATTGATATTAACCCGCTCTTGCCCAAAATATATGGGCTTCCTAATATTCTTAAATATGGGGCCCCCCTAAGACCCATTATAAAAAAAATGGGTGGCCCAACATATATTCTAGCTAAATTTTTATCTCAAAAATTCAACCCTCTTGGTCTCTGCATGAAATACTTCATTAATGGCTCTAATGGCTTTTTTAATGAGGTAAAATATATAAGGTTAGATCCTGAGTATTTTCTAGTAAGCTTTGATATATTTTCCCTTTATAAAAAAAATACCTATTAAAGAGGCTATAAATGTTATAAATGACATTACTAATTTTGACAGTGCTAAATTAGTTGGTATATGCCTAACCTTTACTTTTGTCAGCTTCGAGGGTGAATTCTATGAAAAAAATTATGAAGTGGCCATGGGCTCTTCTCTCTCCCCCATCGTTGCCAACTTGTCATGGAATATTTGAGAGTAAGGCTTTGGCTTCTGATTAATTCTACCCTAATATTTGGAATATGTTTGTTTATGATATTTGCGTCATTTGGCCCCATGGACAGGAGAAGTTAAATGTGTTCCTTCAAAATCGTAATTTTCAATCTTACTCCATCAAATTTATGATGGAAGTGGAGGTTAATGGAAAGCTTCCTTTCCTTGATGTTCTTATTTCTTGAAAGGAACATGGTTCTATGTTACACCAGGAATTTCATAAAAAAACACACACAAGATAATAAACATGTAGTGGTTGAAATAAATATTCAAATGCAAAGAAAGGCTTCATGTAATGTTTATAACGATAGACATGTGTGTGTGTGTGTGTGTTTGTTCACACAAGAGCTAGTAATTTTAAAGAACTCGAGGAAAATGGAATTGTGCCTTGTTAGCCATATGACCAAGTATTATATCCAATACATGGGGGTGCTTGGTGCCTATGTAAATTGATGGAAAAAAATTATTTCTTGGAAGATGTTGGGGATTAGACAGCAGACCCGTCTTGAATGTTGATAATGGGATTGAGGACTAGAGGTTGGGCTAGATTGAGGCTTACTGTGTAACACATACACACATAGGGGGGTTTGCTTTTAAATTTGAATTGATGATATGGTTGGTTCTTTATGGCTATCTGTTGGAGTCTAGGTTAATTTTCCAAGTGTTTAATATAATGGATAAATTTGATTTTATCAAGGGTTGGGACCCTAGTGGGGCCCATATCCATGTGGCATATGACTATGTAGGGAGTGTAATGTGGTTCTAGAAAGACATGACTAGTGGCACCCAAATTTAGTTGTTTGACATGTCAAAGTTGTCAAAAATGATTTCTCAGTGGAGGGTGTGACAGCAACATGACATGGGTGTGACATCATCTTGGTAGTTTGAAATGCTGATTGTTGCATTTCTCATTGGATTTTATGTCTCAAAGCAAGAAATGAATTTACATTAATTGACTTTCTTCCAGAACTTAGACATTTCAAATGATGGCACTTGGGAAAGAAGGCACTTTAATTGACTCTTTTTTTATACTTCCGGGGTTATTTGGAAATGGGAGGGTATCATTCCATAATCCATCTCCCATGTGTTCGTGTATATGGTTGAAAATGGATTTTCACCCTTGTTTCAATATAAAAAATGGTAAGATAGGGGGTGCTCATGAGGTGACAACTAGGTTGTGGGCATGTTTGTTGGAGATATCAATGGTCGTTGTATTATTCAAGATTTATTTTTTAGCTTCTTATAATTATTTTACTTTGGGAAATTTTGTAGCTAAAGATGAAGACATTTCATATTTTTATAAAACAAAAATAAGTTAGATAATTATCAAGAATTATATTTTTTAGGAGATTGAGTTATTAATTATTTTTAACTAGAGTTATTTCAAGAGACCTTCTATTTTTTTAAACTATTTCATAAAATCATTGTGATTCAACATTGAAGAAAAAGATAAAAATTTAGTGTTGGATACTTTCGAGGGGTTGGTGTTTTATGTAGTATAGTATGGAAGTGCTCAAAGCCATAGGGCCATATTTTTACAATAGATTAATAAACCAACCATTGGATTCATCACTTGTAAATTCAATTTTCTTTTCTATTAGTGTATTTTCTCTTGTAAATCGCAATCTTGAGTAGTTTTAAGCCTTTATATTATTTTGTTTTAGCTCTAAAGAAACATGTTGTTGACCAATTCTCATATTTACTTTATGATTATTTTGAATATTTTTTCAAGACACAAGCAATGAAATATATAGTATCTCCTATTTTTTGTATTTACTTATCTTCAATGGTCTAATTGAATATATATCTTTAAAATATCTGGAAATGTGTATAGAATTAATTGTTTCCTATTAGTGAATCAATATTATATTCTCAAATATCAATATTATTTAATGATTTACAGTTGTTGTGGAGTTATTGGATTTAGATGAAAATGTCTTTATGTTTTCATGTATGCAATTGACTTCATCTAGGTGCCCAATATGCTTTATTTCTTATCAATATAGTTAAAATACTTCCACCCTCAATAACCTTCTTGATATTGGTTCCTTAATTACAAGGATTAGCATGGCAATATTATTGGTACATAAGGAATTGTGCATCATGGGATAAATGTGCCCAATTGAAAGTACTTGGTTTGAACATATGATAATATTTGACTATGATCTCTAGATTATATTACTTCTATATAATTTAATTCATTTATTTGTATTTGAATGTAGCATTTGAGGGTGTTTGAAAAAATTATTCTAAGTTGATTTCAAAAAATTATCTTTGTGAAATTTTTAGGGTTACCACCTCCAATCCAAGAGATAGTCTGAGGCCTTAAGTGGGAAGGTTTTCCGAAGTATTCATGGGGTTCCATGTCATTTTTCCCTAACTAGGAATAAATTGAAAAGTAACAAATCTTTGGCACTTGTTGGCTTGAGGGGTCCTAACCCAGGTTCGGATTTGATGGATAAACCAACAAAACCTCCAACTATTGACCCTTTTGGTAATGATTTTCTTGCGCAGACCAAAGTCTCACCCAGACCAGTATGGGGGGGTGGTGGAACCAGGTTTCTGCACAATGAGAGGGAATTTAATGAAGTGGTCATCAACAAAACCCACATTGAACTTATACAGATGTGTGCAACAGTTTATAAAAAAATCACATAGAAGGCACAATTATCAACAGAATAACACAGAAATATTTTTCACTTTAGCACAGATAACATATCAGAACCATATCTAGATCCTAATCAATGTAAGCACTTAAAAAATCTCTTAATTATCAACAATGGTGCATAATCAGATCAGATAAACTTGTGCAATCATTAATAAGTAAGTAAACAATGTTATCTTAACAGATCATAAACAATAAGAAATATATATGCATAACACGGATAGGTTTGACAAAATTGATCTTTCTATTATCTTTTGGATATGTCAATAAATCAACTGTTCTTTCCCAAACCATTACAAACCCTTTTGCGCACACAACCAGTAGAGTCCGCACATAGCTAGGATTAGTTCTCCACTTACACAGCTATCAATATCTCATAACACATTCATTGACTAACTACTTAGCTTAGACACATTATATCTATTTATAATACACCTAACGCGCACATACTATGGTCTCAAACCATGGTTTGAGGTCCAAAATTTATAGTTAAGCCCATTTACATCCAAAATTTGGGACCAAAAGCCACTCGACTTCATTTGCGCGACGCGCACATACAAAATTACAAAGTGTCTTCAGAGATTGTGCCTTACGGGACCCCGCTCCAACAGGCCCCGAACAGAAACATATGACTCGACCCGAGTCACTGAGGCACTATCTCCTTAGTCATAGCCTAGAGTGTCTTGAGAGAATTCTTGAGAGGGAGCACTAACTCAAGGCTTTGCGTTGTTGCAGTATGCACTTGCTGAACCATTTTTTATGTAGTAGGCCCCTCAGCAGCCATCTCTACACTGCATCAATTCTGCTGAATTATTTTCAGAGTGTTTTCCAACGTCTGGGATTGTTGCAGTGCTTTCTCTACCCATGGTTGCATGCACTTCTTCAGAACCTATTCCTTCCAGCGCAAGTCTGTGGTATCTGTCTGAATTCTGCGGCCTTCTTGTAGATGAGCAAGTCGTTGGGTAAGGACTAATGTAGGCATGACTATTCAAATCTCTTCAAACTATTTGTCCTTCTTGTTGAGTGCATTGTGCAACTGCTACACGACTAGATCATTCTAGATAGAGGCCCATGTATCCATGGTCTCGTTTAATGAGTTGTCACACTGGGTGACTGCAACAACAATGTTATCCTGTGCTTAATTTACTTTAAATCTCTCTTTGTGCGAACCTTTGGTGGTGTCTCCGACTGCAATTTTGTTATGAGGTCGGCGATTTGCTTCTCATACTCTGTTCAAATGGTTTGTACTTCTGCGCGCACTGCTTTCACTACAGTAGCCAACACCTCTAACTTCTCAGCAGGCGCAGTTGTGGCCAAGAGAGCTAGAATGTGATGCCAGACCTGATTGATCTTAGCCTCCAGTGTAGCGGGCTGGGCCTCTTCTTCTCTACAAATATACTTCTGCTTGTTGTTACTGTTGGTGTGCTTATGCAGCTTGTTGTTGTGCATCTCTGGTCTTTGTCTGTGTGGTCACTTCTCGGTATTGGAGCTCATCTACGAATACTGAATGCAACGAATGTAATTTACCTGTAGGTAACAATGAAATATTAACATGAATATCACTTGTAGCAGTAAATCAAACATGCTAGTTAGCGTCCATATGTATTGCTGGCAGGGCGACGTAGAAAAATTGTGCAACCCCTGATGCTGGACAGGAAACATCCAATGGTTGCGCATGTGTAATATCTGAACTGGTTCAACTCGCCCGAATCACGTTCTCCTGAATTTGGCTTGCCTGAACTTTTAATTCATGCAACCGACTTGTACGATCTCCAGCGCAAATTTCTATTAGACTTCCATGTCGATCCATGGATCTTCCATCACAGAGGTAACAGTTGTTGTGATCTCATTTGAGGTCATCCTCTGAGAGCGTCAAGACCTCATGTCCTGCCTTCTTATATCCCTTCTACTTCTTACACGATCTACCCGCAGCCTAAGTGTCGCACTTAGTGCCTTTTCATGTTTCCACTTATCCAGTCTCCTTAGGCGCAGAGCCATTCTTCTCTGGCACTGTCGTTGTGTTAATAGTTTCTCCAGTTGTAGTAGGTGTTGGTTTCTTCTCTGTAGGGTAGGTGACAGTCAAGGCTTGGATTGCACCACTTGGTTTAGTTTTGCATTATATAAAACCCAAAATATTTTCTTCTCTTTTGCGTGCACCGGGTCAGACGAGTTCCAGAGTGTTGCGTAGCGAACGCGTAGCTTCGCACATTTTCTCTTAAATTTCATGGAAATGTGTGTCTTCATGGGTTCTCCATCCAATAAGTGTAATCAGTAACAAGAGCCATGCATACAGAAAGGGCTTTCCCTCCTCCTATGCCTTGCATACATTCTCTAGGTATTCCTCCCTTTTCACATCTTCCGGCTAGTGCAATCACATGTGCAGACACCTCCATGGGCCTGCATTTATGAATCATATTTTAGGTCAAGATGAGTGTTCCAAAACGTATAGCGGGGTCATTGATATCCTCCAGCACGAACCCCCAGGACTTGCGAGTGACATCGTATTTTTCCTTGATATGATCTGCCACCACTTTATCTTATGCTTTGCCTCCAAAGTCTGCAATAGAGTCGGCCCCCTTATTAGGTAGACCTATTATTCTATGAATCAATTCTGCATTAATCAGGATGCGCTCTCCCAACCAGAGCACATCATCAAGGACTAACTCCAGCAAATGTTTGACACAGATATCATTGATGGGACTGTGCCCAAAATGAGGGATTTGCAACAAATTGAGCAGGTTTTCCTTATGCAGACCTAGCATTCCCCTCTTTGGCTCGAGGTTCACCATGCCTCCTTCATAATTAATTTGGTCCTAATAGAGCTCTCACGTGAGCTCGGGAAACTTCTCGTCATCCGCAATGTCCCAGTCATCAAACTGCAGCTATGGGATTTTTGCAAGCATATCCCCTTCCATGGGGACATTCTTCACGATCAGAGGGACTTGGATGCTCACGTGCATCTTATCCAAGTCCTTCAGCGCTTTGAGATTAGGCTTCAGACGACTTCCATTGACATATCCTGGAAGGGATTCACCACTCAACATGGCCAAGCACACTGCTCCACCATCGATGATTTCCTTAATATAGGGCCCTAGCCAATGCATCTTCAATTTCTATTGAATAATAGAAGGTATAAGACCGATATGCAAGTATTAAATACTAAATATTTGATCATTTAAGGAACTCGGTGATAAGGAAAATAATCTAATCCAATAAGTGGTGAAGGTATAATTTTCTATGGCAAGCGTGTAGCAAGCAAAGATAAAAGAAGAATCCCTAAACTAGCCTAGACATTATGATCAATTGTCTAATCACACACACAGATAAAGACCATCTTCCTAATAGATTTTTTATGAAACTTGTAGGCATGTAGATTGTGTGCTTTTGCAAGAAATCAAAATATAACGACTAAGGATCAAATTTAAATTTACACCATATCAAGGCTATTTAAATTTATCAAATCAATTAAAAAATATTAAATCTTAAAAGATAATAATCAAAGTGAATCACTAAAAACAAAGCACGTGACAATTAAAAAGACGTGGGCCATGCCAAGTTACACTCTAACAACATGTGGTGTGTTACATGAACTGACGGATTCGGACCCGCTCGATACAAATATTAAAACCCTATATAAATATAAATTGAAGATATATTGGTGATACTTGATATATTTCGACGTAGTAATAGCCCGCAATCAGATTGGAGATTCATTCTACAAAAAAATTATAAAGGGAAGGGAAGGGAAGGGAAGCGAAGCGGAGGGAATAATTTATGGGAAGTGATAAAATAGAACCCTTTCACATTCACAATGAAAAACTAGATGACGAGCACGAGTCAAGGGAAGATATTCTTGATCTGGTGCATCCAAGATTTGGAGAAATTAGTGGCAGTTCAACAGCGATGGAAAGTTTCAATGCCAGGACCAGAGGACTTATTGCAAATAGACTTCGATATTTGGTTGACGCAGCACCTCCGTTGCAAAAATGCAGTCTTCTGTTTTGTTTGATCTCGAATATGGGGTTTGGAGAGATGGTGAGAGAAATGAAATTTATCGAGTGTCCAGTCCGAGACAAGAGGTTTTCACCCTTTCCTTTTCATGAGTTCACGGTGTTAAATCTTCCTCTTTTCGCGTCAAAAATTCAAGAAGACCCAGTGGACGCCCCCAGGGGGGACCCTTTGTGGAAGCGATCAGAGATAAATTTATTTTCTGGCGTCACTTTAATCGAGAGCATCCCTTCTCTTACATACTAAATTTAGGGCATAATGATCGGGCCTTCTGGGCTTTGGATATTTCCGCAATAGTTGAAAAAATCCCATTCGAGTCTTATGATTGGATTACCAAGGCAATAGTCGGGGATCGGCTGACTGGTGTTTTCCACTTCCACTCCAAATGGTGTATCAATGTTGTGCTTAGACATAAAAACCAAAATATGGTCAATTCTTCCAGACAGTCCAGGGTGGTTCAGCCAATTTCATACATCCATCCCCTAGAAAGGAAAGCTATATATAGAGGATTTTGATTGCTAGCTGCTCTGACGCACCAAATATCCTTCCAATATCATTCCCATGCACGTCGATTTTGAGAGGAACATATGGGTGCTGGAAGGCGATGAGAACATGGCTTTTTCTCTGTGTTTCATGACTACTTTTCCCAAATATCATGGCAACCATAGAGAAGTTATAATGGATAAAGGGTTATGTATATTTTCCTCAAACTCTGGAACATTGTATGCAATATCTCATGCATATCACACCCCACGGTGTCTCTACAGAATGGGGAACGTTGATGCATGTCCCATTGGTCCCATTGGGGATATTTATGATATGGAGACTTAACCACTGGATGGAGGCGACTTGAGTGCCAGAAAATTGAGCACGCTAAACAATTTGATCCCTTCAAAATCCCTAAGCTCGGTAAAAGACCTCCATTTTTTCGTGCTAAAGTTAACTGTTGGGAAATAAATGAGCACGATATACTCCTAGTGAATATAAAAACCTGGAATCTTGATGACGGTCTAGGGGAAAGGTATGCATGGTGGATATTCAACAAGGATGACCATGTTAAAAATTATGGTTGGGAGGACTTGACTAAGTCAGGTTTAGAAAATGTTGAGGCTGAGGAGAAGCAGAGCCTCAGGAGAGCTCTGTGTGAAGTCTTTTGTACTAAAATTTATTGTAATAGACTCTACAGAGCACATGTATGATGTTTTGATATTGATAATGAAATATGTTTATTGTTGTGTGTGATATCATGATTTGATTGATGGTTAATTGCTTATGGTGAATGTGTGTCTAACTTAAATTTTTAATTCAGCATTCTGACCATGTCCTGATTAATGATAACTCCTTCTTAGAGTTGAGATATGTATGTAGATTCTAAATCTCCATAGCTACTATTTATGTTCATATTTTTCTTCTACCTAATCTAGCTTCTAATCTTATTACATTCATGTCACGCCTCAGGTGAGATGCCCTACTCTGTGGAGCAGGGTGAAAATTTTGGTGTTGTTCTAGACTACTGCGGAAACCTTGTTGGCCTCAAGCCTGAACTTGGGTCTTGCCCAGAGACCTCCTTTTTCGCCAACAAATAATTTCGTTTCCAGGACCTGAAAACTTATTTAGAAGTTAGATCACGGTATCGTGGATCTCTAAGAAGGAACTATGAAACTGGTGGTATAAGCACATAGATCAGTTCATATCACAACAAGCGGAACTTCAGCAGCAAAGGGAAATGACTGTCAAAGATCAGGTCCTATTTTTTGAATCCACAAGTGACCTGTATGAAATTTTTTGGGGAAATTTTCTCGAAGAGCTTTACAATTGGTTGCGGAGACTTCCATAGAGTCTGTCGCAATTGGACACACACAGATCTAGTAGCACTCCATCGGTTAGATACAGATCTAACCCGAGCAGTAGATTTTTGGGTACAATCTACCTTGGACGGGTACATTTTAGAGTTTGCAGCCGAGTGTTACCAATATTTTACAAAAGCCGAGGGCATATTTAGATCTGGGTTGCGAGGAGAACTGTTGAAATAAATATCGTTGTGGATGAAAGCTCTAATGGTGGAAAAGGGACTGATGTCACTCCAAAGCCCTAAGATGGAGACCTAAACCTCCAGTACTAGGGGAAGGATTTGAGGGAAAGATGCTACGAGTAAGGAAAATGGGGGAATAGGGATATGGATGTCGGAACCTCCAATATCTTGAGAGAGAAAAGAGCACATCGGAGGGTGCATATTGCTGAGAAGTGGTGGGAAAGGGTGATGAAGGAGTTTGAGAAGCAGGAGAAGAATCAACAGAACAAGGAAAAGACACCGCAAATGAAAGAGGAAAGAGAAGGTCAAATGGCATCCCAAGGAATGGGAGGGACCATTAATGAAGTTAGGCAAGTCTATAGGAGCCCAACCCAAAGAGAAAAGGGAGAGAAGTCCAATGAGGAGGACGTGCACCCCAAGGAAGGGTCCAATGTGGAGCTGCATGTTGCAATGGAGAAACTATTCCAAGAGAGGTTGATACCCATAACGCAAGGTAATCCTATTCGCCAAGTTGCAAGTAGCACTAGTCCTAACCGTCCCCTGGTACTCTATCATCCACCTGATAAGTTCTTTGTTAAGTTACGGGAGTTTAGAAATTTGAGTAGTACTAAATCAACAATACAGATCTCTACTAACAACAGTGATGGTAGTACAATCTCCCAGCTGGGAAGTAGAGGTTTTGTTTTAGTGCCACCAACACAAGGAAAGATAGTGGGATCGTTTATCTGATACCCATAATTCTCTGGAAAAGGTAATGATGATGTAGAGTAGCACTGGTATCTCTGCAAAGCAATTTGGAGAGCTTGGTAGACACCAGATGAAGTCAAGTTAATTGAGTTTCAAACAAAAATTAGAGAAAGAGCTTTGCATTGGTTCATTAAATGGTCAAAAGCACACCATAACTCAGCAATAGACGACGTGAGGAAAGAATTTTTCCAAGAATTCAAGTTGTCTCATATGAATCAGCAAGGATTGTCAAAGTTGTGGGAAATCAAACAGTGAGGAGGAGAAACAGTATGGGATTTAATGAGAAGGTTTAAAGACATGATTGGAAAGCTAAATTACCTAATCGATCTGAATCACCAGTGGAATTGGTTCATCAAGTCACTCCTATCATTGACAAGGACACCGCTGATGCAATAGAATATTGATACCCTCAAGGATGCTCTCAAGAAATCCATGAAAATAGAAGCTATGGTAGGTTACCCACAGCAGTTTAGAGGAGGAGAAGCAGTACAAGATACTTCCATATTAGGACTACAACATCAAATAGTCAATTTAATGGAGAAGTTGAAATACATTCAACCGGTATGACCTGCAAGGCCCAACATGTGGTGCACACATTGCTTGATGGAATGACATGTTGCCACAAAATTTCTAAGGTTGTGAGGAGAAAATGTTGGAACTTCGGAGACAGGAACACAAGGGTCCCCTTCAGTCGGTGGGTTTGCATAGATAAATACTCAAGGACTATACCAACCGCAACCCCACTTCCCGCGGTTCCCCAATCAACAAAATCAAACAGCAATCGAGTGCTGCGAAATATGAAAAGGTGTTGGTCATCCTCCAGGACTGTGTCCAATTCTGAAAAAATATTCTGATGTTCCAGAAAATATATATTGTGAATTTTGTGCCTCTACAATGCATAATATAGAGCAATGTAGAGCCCTCGATGCATTGGCAGAACGATTGGATAGGTCATCTTATAAAGTGAATGAAACTCCAAGGGGTCAAGGAGGAGGAATGAGAGGTAGAAGAAACTAGAGGAAGAGGACCAGTAAAATGTTATAATCGTGATCAGGAAGGGCATAAAGTGAGGGAATGTCATCTACCCAGGAGACCATGGTGCTCTCAATGTAGAGTTAACGCACATGTAACTGAAGACCCCAGAGCTGATTAGGATATGGGAAGAAAGAGTCATACAAAGGGGAGCTAACCTAGTTAACGCAGAACCAAGAATAATAGAAGCTCAGCCCATGCAAAGTGTAGCTATAGTAACGTGGGGAGGGAAGAAAACAAGAGAGGATGCTCGGGACATGGACCTAATAAAGTTAATCAAGCCTGCATCCCCAAAGAAATATTTTAGCCCAGACCGACAGAAAAAATATTTTAAAGAAGCATTAGAAACATTTTTCCAGATAGGGAGACATCAAAGTATGGAACTTCCACAACCATCCAGCGAAAGAGAGAAGGAAATCGATACAACTAAATTGATCCAGGAATGGTTTTGACTGTTCCTGAAAATCGTAAACAACAAACCAATGCTGGAAAAACTAAAAAAAAATCTAGAATTGGTCATGCAAGGAAATGTAGAACATGGAGACTCAGGGAATCCAATGGAAAAGTAAATAAGAAGGGTGAAAAGAAACAAGAGAATAACTGGAAAGGAGTTCCGTGTGAAAACCCAGATCGTGGGATTTCAAATCAGAGATACAATTCTTCATCTTGGATCATATGTCAACATTCTACCCCAAAAGACGAGGGAAGCACTGGGGAAATCGAAACTGACATATTCACCAATAAAACTCAGAATGGAAAATCAATATTGTATTGTACCAATAAGAAGACTGGAAGAAGTCAAAGTTGATGTCGCAGGAGTAAAAACCTATACAGCCCTTGAATTAATAGACATCATGGGAGACAAGGATCCCTACCCTGCTTTCCTGGGGATAGATCGGGCCTTTGAGAATTATGTAGTGATTGATTTGAAGAATGAATTAATGATATTTTAATATGGGGAAGTCATATTAGTTTAGCCATTAGACCCATATCAAGGACCCCGATACACAGATACTATTGAAAACAGAGAGGACACCCAGCTTGTAGATCAACTCTACCAGATGACGGAAGGAGGGAGAGAATATTATATCGATCCTACAGTATGAGGTATCATAAGCTGGAGAAGTTTTCATATTTCTAACTTGGGATCAAAGGTAGCATGTGATGATTGGAAACGGGGAGGATATGAAATTAACACCAGAATATGTGCCAACATTCGGGGAGTCAACTAGATTGGTACAGAGGTAAGAGGATATCCAACTCTTTCAAATATGCATGATGTAAATATGTTAATTAACAAAGTGGAAGAAAAATTACCAGTAGAACATAGATTCCCTCTCATGCACGTATCACTACCCATCGCAACTTTCTTTCGCATTGTGAAGATATTACCAGAGCATTAAGAACTAGATTCCATGAAGCTTCACGACCGCAATTCAGAGAGAAGTACCAAGGGGACTCTGACCCCCTGGCACATCTAAGTAGCTACGAGGATAAGTGGAGGAAAGAAGGATATCTAGAATATTTGTGGGTGCACAACTTTATACATTCATTGGACACCATTCCACAGGCTTGGTACCTGACAGAAGAGAAGAAGAGAGAAACTGGTACCTGGGAAACAGTTGCGGAAAATTTTACGCAATTTTTTTCTTTAAAAGGAGATACATAAAAAGTTACAGATTCCCTTCAAGCAATTAGAAGAGTATTTTTCTTTCCAGAGCTTCAGGAATATGAAGAGATATCTTTATCAGAACAAAAAGTCAAAGAATTGGTAGCATGTAAAAGGATTGACCGGGAGATAGACAATGATGATTTATAGAATCTCTGACATCTATGCTTTGAAGAGAAAGAGGGAAGAGCAGGAAATACAAGAAGAACCAACTACAGAGGGACTACACCTGTTACCTTTGAAGACAAAGAAGAAAAATATTGGAAGCGTAGAAAAACCAAAGATTGCATCCATCAAAGATTATTGGGATATAGAGACAACAAAGGAAATATTTGACTTGTTACAGGAGTACGAAGACTTATTCCCATTTTCAGTGGCAGAGCTTAAAGAGATCAAAGGAGATCTGGGATAGATGCGCATAGTTTTAAAAAAAAAACGTGAGGCCAGTAAAGCATAGGCCTTACCGCCTGAATCCAAGAGTAAAATAAAAAGTTAAAACAAAGATAGATAAAATGCTGAAGGTAGGTTTGATTTTTCTAGTTGAGGAAGAAAAATGGGTCAGCCCAATTGTAATACAAAGTAAAAAGGAGAAATCAGAAATTAGAGTATGTGTAGAAAACAGAAGCCTCAACAACGCATGCATTCATGATCTGTTTCACTTATTCATAGATCGCTTCTCAGGATATCATCGGGTGAGAATAGCAGAAGAAGAAAAATGGAAAACTAATTTCACAACAGAATGGGGATCATTTTCCTACCATGTCATGCCTTTTGGACTAAATAATGCACCAACTGTGTTTTCACGGATAGTGATAGCAGCATTCAAAGACTATATCGATAAATTCCTAGAAGTATACATGGAAGATTGGATAGTTTACAATCTACTAAAGAACCATGCAAATGTACTCAGACTAATGTTTGATAGGTGTATACAACTTCAAATTTATCTCAACTTTAATAAGTGCACCTTTGTAGTACCTTTGGGAACACTTTTGGGACATGTCATTTGTAAGCAGGGTGTATGTGTGGACCCAACAAAGGTAGAAGTCATTGTGAACATGGAAGCACCAGAGACTGTAAAATAATTGAGGTCACTACTGGGACACACAGGGTACTACAGGAGGTTCATCCACAACTATGCAAAGATAACAACACCATTGGAAAAAAATTTGCAGAAGTCAGAACAATTTATGTGGAATGACGAATGCACTAAGGCACTAGATACATTAAAAGATAAACTAGCAAGTGCACCCATTTTTCCCATCTTGATTGGGATAAACAGTTTCATGTCCACATTGATGCCTCAAGCATTGCTTTGGGAGCGATGTTAGCTCAGCCAGGAGAGACCTCCATAGATCATCCAGTGTACTTTGCAAGAAGAAAGTTATCTACAATTGAAATAAATTATGCAAAAACAAAAATAGAGACTCTTGCTATGGTATAATCTCTACATAAATTTTGTCACTACTTATTGGCAGGTACATTCAAGTTCTTCACAGATCACTCAGCGTTGAAATATCTAGTGAAAAAACCTGTACATGGGTCCAACTATTCCAGGAGTTCACTTTTGAAGTAATAGTAAAACCAGGAAGGCTAAACGTTGGTCCTGACCACTTATCAATATTGGAGAATGGGGAAAATGTGGGATCCCTTGATGACCAGCTGTCGGATGCTGTTCTCTTCAGAGTAGAATCCATCCTAGATTATCTGGAGCAAATAATGACATATTTTTCCATAGGTAAATGCCCAACAGAATACACGGCAACACAAAAAAGACATTTGGTAGTGAAAGTGGCTGAATATCAACTCATAGCAGGGCAGTTATATAAAATGGGATTGGATCATATCTTGCGAAGATGTGTCCTGGATCATGAAAGAGAAGATATCTTATGGGAGTCTCATAGCAGAGTTGCGGGAGGCCATGTCGACGCAAAACCCACCGTAGGGAAAATACTACATGCAGGGTTATGGTGGCCAACAATGCAAAGCATATGTGAGAAAATGTGATGTTTTCCAAAGAACAGGACGACCGTCACACCGGCATAAGTTACCATAGCAACTTGTGAGGGCTATGCAAGCATTTGAGAAATGGGTCGTCAACTTCATAGGACCCATTGCACCAATGGCACAACACTCGCAGGCAAGATATATAATCACCGCAACTGATTATCTCACCAGATGGGCAAAGGCGACACCTGTAAGGGACTGCATAGCAGACAGAGCAACTAGATTTATTTTCAAGAACATAATTAGAATATTCGGCTATCCCAGGAGCCTAAAAATTGATCAAGGAATGCATTTCATTAATGCTACAGTTAAATAACTGCTGGAAAACTTATGGTACAACACCACAAAAGTATATTGTACCACCCTCAAGCGAATGGAACCGTTGAGGCATTCAATAAAATCTTGGAAAAATGACTAACAAAGATATGCAACCCCAACTGTGATGACTAGGATGAAAGGATACCAGCCACATTGTGGACATATAGGACAACCATAAAGAGATTACACAATCAGACTCCATTCCAGTTGGTATACGGAAAAGAGGCAGCAATACTAGTAGAGTTTATCATACCAAGCCTCTTAATTGCTTCAACCACACATATGACAGATGAAGACTCCATCACTGCACGCCTCCATGAACTACAAGAGCTTGAAGAAGATATATTTATGGAAGATTTCCATCAATCAATACAAAAAAAAGACAAAAATCTTGGCATGATCATCATATCAAGCACAAGACATTCACTATTGGCGGAAAAGTCCTGCTATACGATAGCAAATTCAGAATGCACTGGATGGGGCTGTATCATGTCCTACAGATTAAAGACTCAGGCACAGTCAAACTGGTGCAACTATATGGAAAAATACTACAACGATGGGTAAATGGCGCATGCCTGAAACCCTATCATGAGTAAGCCCCGCAATTTTTTTTTAAATAACTCTCGCACTCGAGAGCAATCAATAGAGTAGAGTAGCATAGATAGAGTCTATAACTCTCTCACAACCAAGATGGTACATAGAATTATTATATTTTAATATTTTTCAGCCCATTAGAATAGGAATCCTCAATAATAAGCCCACACCATGGCGCAGAACAGCAATCGTCCCTATTGCGATGCGAAGAATACATCGCAACCAATTGTGGTCAGTGGGGGGGGGAGAGTCTATAGTGTCAGATAAACTAAGCATGTCAAATATCATTCACTCATAATGACCCATCATACCATTTTCAATCCATAGGATCACCCGAATTTGAAAAAAAAATGTCATAATTATTACCCCCATATCGTCATAAAGTTGCCATATTAATCCATAATTATTACCCATCATGTCTACCCGACTCTCGAAGCCAGCATCAGCAATGTCAAAATACACCTCGCCACGGTAACTAATCGCACGATTATAGCCATGGGAAAGACAACAAGAATTAATTAGTTATTGGGTCATATCAACCTCATTCATGTCGGTTACATTACTTAACCCGCATGAAAGAAGAAAGCACCAGAATTCTGGAAAATTCCGAGTTAGCAGAAATAGAAACAGCTACAACAACAAGCATGATTTTAGCAGCAGAAGTTCAAATCAGCCGATCAGAAGTGGAAGTTCAAAGAAGCAGACCAGTAGCAGAAGTTCACAGCAATTGACCGACAACAGTAATTCAAGTGTACAATAGAAGAAAGAAGATGACAAAGATAGCAACCTTAGTCGTCGAGCCTGAGCTCGATGCAATAATTCAAAGGATGGAGTCGTTGATAGGAAAATATGATAATGCCTCATAGATAGATACAGACTTCGTCGACTCGTATTGTAATATTCCTAATTATCCCAAGCTAATAGGAATATTCAATTTTGTTTTGCTTTTTGTTTTCATGAATAAAATTGTAAAGGAGGATCAATAAAACTCTTAAATCAAAAAAATAAATCAATGCCCCATGTGAACAAGGCTAAATCTGGGCTGCCTTAATAAAACACCCTTATGTGTGAAAGGGTTTGAGACATTTGACTGGGTCAACAGGACCAAATCAATAGTGTTTTCTAGATACAATGCACCTCCTAGATGCACATCACAGTTTTAGTTGGAGGCTACACATGTGAAAGCAGCTAAATCATTGGGATGGTTTAGGGTTTGGCAAGGATCCTATCTTATAAAAGGAAGAGAAGGAAAACATGAGAGGGTTGTTGAAGAGAATATTATTTCTGAAGATTTTGTCTGTTTATACATTTCTTATTCTCTTGGCTATTTAGCAGAGAATAGTGTTGTTTAGCACTAGGGTGTTCCTGATCGAGAATCCCACCTCTTCCATTGAGTAGCTCAAGGAGGATTCTTGCATTTCTTGACCACTATCAGGCATTTGGCCAAGCTCTTCTTCCAACTAAAATGCAGATCATGTTGAGGGTTTGGTTGTCTTTGTAAGCTACAGCAAGTGGAGTATAGATCTACTCATATCTAGGCCATTATAGTGCCTCTTATCAGTGGGAAAGCCTTCTATCCCCCTGGCAAGAGAGTATTGGATGAGGAGAGCCCATTTCCAGATCTTGGCTTGAGGCCACATCATGTTCTAGAGCCTACAATGCAGTCCATCTTCCAGAACTGCATTATTTTCAAGGAGAAAGTTGCAGGTTCTTTTGGCACTTTAAGGAGGAGATATCTCTGGTGTTGGGAGTATGCCCTTCACTGTGGTGATCCATGGATTATAGATCTAATCCATGTTCCATTCAGATATGATCTAAATATTGATGTATTTGCTTTAGAAATTATGAATCATTCTACAAATCAACTGCATTAGATCTCGGATCTACTCCATGTACTTCACTTCTTGCTGAAAACCCCAAGGGGCATGTAAAGAGGAGACTCTATAGTGTACATATCTGATATAGAACTATATTTTTGTACACAGATCTGCTCTAGATCTAAAGTGTAATCTACATCTCTTTTCAGCTAATAAAATAACATTGTCAAGCTTGTACATTCTTATCATATGGTTGCAGCCTCTTATTTTGAGCATTTCTTCATGTAATGTCTTCTTCTTTCTGTTCTACAATGAAAGGGATTCAATATAAATATGATTTGCTGTTGTAAATGATCATATTGCGCCTCCATGTTGATCTTCTACTGCTACTTTGTTGAACTGTGTTATTTTCTTAGCAGTATTGTAATATAGTGTTGCAGTCCCATTCTTGGGCATTTTCCAGCTGTACTACATGTGGGAGATCTGTTTACCTTGTTATCACTCTAGTAAATTTTCTATCAGAAATATTTAAAACTTTGTAACTTACTAGAGGTAACCAAGAACTGCTTTGGGAATTCAAGATCTAGCCTTCTTGAACTCCAGAGAGGGATCTCTCCATATCATTTAGCTTTGTTTTAGTAACAGATATTAGGCTAGCTATGATTGTGAAGTTGGGTTTGATTTTAAAATATTGGTGGGAATAAAAAATATTTCAAGGTAAACTAGAAGGATTCACCAGAATATTGGGCAATGGAGTCAACTCTCTAGGCAAGCAGAACTAATAAAAAAGGCTCAGAGATGCAAATGTGCTAAGGGCAAGACAGGTAACCTTCTAAGGCTATGTACAGGCTTGATTTGATGGAGTGGATGGAATCTGAGCAAAAGGGCACTTAAGAATCCTTAGGCTACAGATAATAAGATTGAAGAAGGGGATCTAACTGTGACCTAGAGAAATTAAGAATTCTATGGTCTGGTTATCAAGTAGAAAACATTAAAATGCCAACAAGTTTCGAAACAGGGAGCTTATTATCACTAATCTTGTTTAATTTTTCCTTATTTTATCATTACAGACAATAAACACACAATATGAATGAATGTAAACTTTAAAGAAATACACTGAAAATGAGGAAAGAACGAGACTTATCTTGTCACCACGAGAATCCTTAGCTATGATGTCTTTGATCTCTTTCCAGTCTGCTGCTTTCGTTAATTGACTCACCAACTTCAATATGACCAGAAAATAAGACTATAGTTGTCTTGATAAATTTTATTCCACAAAAATACTTCCAAGAGTGAAGTATTTATACAAATTCTAAACTAAAATATCTTGAAAAAATATCAAGATTAGTTCACAAATCTCTCCAACTGTTTTACATAAATAGAACTTAAGTAAAGGACACTAAAACTAATGCATCTATTTGGAACTATTTTTTATGGATAGGTGATTACAAAGAGGATAATTCTAACTTGATCCAACTCTTAGTTGATGATGAGGCATCCAAGTCACTAACTGCTTCCTTTCTTTGTGCATTCTGCTCCAACAATTCTGCAAACTTGGGGTCCAATTATATCTTTTTATTTATCAATCAGTAATAGATATGTAAAAAGTGAAAGAGGTTTTTTTGGATTAATATGTTGGTGAGATAAACCTCTTTCCGTTTCCTAAAATTCCTCTCCAGATATGCACAATAAGCTCTGCACAAATATGTGTAAAACAGAGTTTTACACAGTCTGAAAAATAGCCTATAATTATGTGCATGTATCTCTGATTCTGAAATCACTGTACAAAAAGTGAGATATTTTTTTGTATATGGGTGTCTTAGGAACAAAAACGTCCTTCAGTTTTGTATGACGTATTTCGGATTGGCCACAATCTTCTCTGCAAAATGATGACTTAACTGGAATTTTCTGCAAAAAGTGCTTTCCAACACTGTTTAATTTTTCCAAAACCATAATAGCTGTTAGAAAAGTGAGAGAGGTTTTTGTAGATGGTCCTCTTAAGAACATAAAATTCCTTCAATTTTACAAAATTCATCTTGTATTGATCACAATATTTTCTTCAAAACAATGACTAAAACATGAAATTTCTGCAAAAATGTTCCTTCTTCTTGTGTTTTTCATCTTTTCACTTTTTTGTTCTTTTGACTGTTTTACTTTCACTTTAGACAAACTTCAATGTTGGTGAAAGTATTTTCATTTATTTTTACTATTTTACTGCCTCTGTATTTACTTTTACTGTTTACCTTTGACTACTCTGTAACTTCATTTTGACCTTTCACTCTGACTTTTACCTGATACACTTTATCCATTGATACTCTTTAACTGTTATGATTTTCTTTATCATTGTGAATTTTGATTTCACTTTCACCATTCACTGATACTCTTTGATTCTGATACACTTTTACATCTGGTACACTTTGACCGTGAATTTTCACCCTAAGGTAAAAATATGATTTCCTCAATGATTTCACTGCTCTATACCTGTCTGTACCTGAGTATTTGAAGAATCAGCAGCAGAAACATCTTTGGATGACATTGATACTACAGTTACCAATTTCTCTTGTGGTGCAAGATGTTCTGCAAAATTTGATGGCATGGAAGTGCTTACAATGGGAATGACTGTTGGAATAACCTCTTTATCTTTCTTTAAGGCTTCATTCTTATTCATTAATGCTTGAGTTTGTTTTTCCATTTCTTGGAGTTGTGCAGTCATTTTCAAAGATAGTTGGCTTAGTTCATAATTTTTAGTTTTATGCTGGAGGATCTCCTTTTTTCTGGGGGCTACTTGTTTCTTAGTCATTTTTAGCTGAACAAAGCAAGTTTAGATGGTTTGCTAAGTTCTTTTATTAGAAACAAGGTATTTTTGGTGAATTTTACTAGTAAAAAGGGTTTCCAAGCAAGGTTTTGGATAAAGCAAGGATTTTAATGCTCAGAACATATGTTAAGATCGATTTCAGCATTGAAACAGACCAGGGTTTGGTAAAAAACCGCTAGAAATGGAAATTAGGGGTTCCAAGGAAATTTTGACAGAGTTTCCCCTGTAAAATGGATATTTTTGTGCAGTCTGATATGTGCAATTTTAGGTCTTTTACTGGAAATAACAGGAATTTTGAATTTTTAGAAGTTAAGTTTGAAGAAAATTTCCTGAAAGACCAGTGAAATTAGGTTGAAGACGTTTTGCAGAGGTGCTCAGTCTTTAATTCTGTGAAATTGGTTCTCATAGGGCAATGTAGCACTTCGCGGTTGAAATTTAGGGCAATGGGCTTGAAAAATTGGCACTGGTAGGCTAAAAGCTTTGCACAGGTTCTCAGGGTTTAAATGGCACGATTTAGAGGAAAAAAGGTTCAGTAATGGTTTCATAGGTTTACAGTGTAAAAGGTGAAAATTCGAATGAAAACTTTATAATTTTAATGTATTAACTGATGGTGAAAACCATAATTAAATATCATTAAATTACGGTTAAGAGGGTATGGTTTAGGAATACCTCCAGTGGTATTCACGCGGGTGAATGGTGGTAAGCCGAATTGAGCTTTTCGAACGCGACGCAACGAGATCGCGACACGTTAGCGCGGGGTGGTTTGGAAAAACCACCCATTTTGCACAACTTTGCCGAAACTTTGATCATTTATTTTTGGAGCGCGAAACTGGATGATTGACGTCAGATCTGACCTTAGGGAGCGAATGGTCCTAATTAAAAAGGAAGGTGTAGGGAATGTTGACTTATTGGGTTAATCGTGGGCCATAGATCTTAGGAATAAAAGAGGAGATCGGACGGTCGAGATTCTATGCGATGGGGAGGGATAAATGCATTGAAATTTCGCTCAAATCTTTCACCGTAGGATCAAACGGATTTCTGGGGATCGGACGGTCAAAAGTGAATCCGACGGGAGAAGGTTTGTTTCAGTCATATACACAGAAAAGACTATTTTTAATGGAAAATCAAGTGATCGGGAAGGTTTACCAAGATTTCAACCAAGGTAGGATAGTGAATAATATATTGCGGGGAAAAGATAAGGTTAAGGGACTTGGGGCGGAAAATATACAAGCGAAGGATCATTTTTATTGAAGTTTAGTTTTAATCAAACTTCAGATAATTTTTTGTTTAAAACACACATTACACATGTTTTAAGCTCTTTTTCTCATATTTTATTATATGGTTAATCAAATCGGGAAGATTTAATTACCATAGGGGAGGGATTATATATTAGGATATACTTTAGCCAAAGGGGTTATATCAAGGGTTTTATTTAAGCATGTGGGAATACATTACTTTGGCTTAAATTATAATAAGTGGGTTTTTGGGATTTACTTATAAAAAAGAATTATATAATAGGAAAAGGTTAGTTGTAGGGAATTAATACATAAGTTAAAGTTAATATGACAAGGAGACAATGTATACTCAAAACACATTAATATAACTAAGAAAGTGGAGATTTAAAAAGCAAATTTGCATTATAATAACTTCAACACTTAGACTTAGGATAAAATGTGATTTTGAGGGCTTTATGCTTTGAAATGATGTGGGAAGTTAATCAAATGATGATTAGAGTATCTTTTAAGTAAAAACGAGGTTTTACTTAGGATTATTCAGGGGGATGAATGCATGAAATGGAATTATGATGTGATTTTAGGGATTAATATAGAAATTTTACACTTTCAACTAATCAGCCATAGAGCCTTGGGTCCGGTCCCAACAAAAGTCAAGGAAATGCCTTGAGCCTTTCTGACTGATAGTTTAGAATGTTTCATGACTATGGGAAGGGGAAGTTAGTTATTTGGCAGCCCATGATGAATGATATTTACATTGCGATTTTTCACCTTCTTCTACCTACCCAGCTTACCATGCTAACATTTTTTTTCTTCCTTTGTAGTAGGTGCATTTAAGCTAGCAACATTTACAACATTTATTCTTTCTAAAAGCAAGTAAAACTATCTAATTCTACACTTATTTCATCCATGAATCCAAATTAAACTGTTGGATTCACTTTATTTCTCTACCTAACTACTGAATTGTTAGGATTAAACTGTATAACAACTCATTATTCTCTATCTACAACAATGGAAATTGAAACAATGATAAGTTAATATTGAACTGTTTAACTCATCATGGACTAATGGCATTTATTGACACTCTGCCATAGTCAAAAAGTAAAAATTAGTGGCATTTATGCTTGCTCACTTTCATGTTTTATTCATTTTTCTTTTGGGGTATCTTATTTTTTCTAAGTCCTTTGATTCTTCTTTTAGGACTTTTTACCCTCTTTTTGATTTTTTTGATTTTTTACGAAATATGTGAATACAACTTGTAGAAGCCAAAGTATGTACAGATTTACAAGATTATCAACAGTCAAGTCAAAATTATGACCCCTATATTATAGGTTGCTAACATACCTCACCTAAAAGGATTTGTTTCTAATCTCCTCTTGTATTTAGGTCTTAGATTGTCAGATATAAGGGATCCAAGGGTTGGTTTCCAATCTTGTAGCATACATTCCTAAAAATGTGTTTTTCAGGCATGCCTTGCTAAGCAGTTCCCTTTGGGGATATTACAGTGGTATCAAAGCAACCATCTTGGCACAACCTGTGCTTTTCTTGAAGATCCAATATGTATATAGAAGAATATGAGCCTCTTGCTGACAGAGAGAAGAGGTATCTGAATAGAAGATAGAAGAAATTTGATTACACCAATGATGATCAAGACAAGGGTAAAGCCCCTGAAACTGGAAGTGATGAAGAAGGAAAGGAGTTTGCAAAAATTCTTTTGAAAGCCATGAAAGATCTTGCTAGAGAGATCAAAGAGATGAGAATGGATAGAATCAAAGAATATCCTAAGATATTTCATCTTGGAGAAATCTCTGGCATATCTCACCACGAGAATGATCAACCAGTGAATCAGCCACAATTTTCCCAACGCTCTACTATGCTTACCTTTTTTTTTGTGGGAAATGAAGGGCCCCAAGAACAAGCATCCCTTGAAGACTACTTTGAAGAATATGAGTCTCAGAATCAGAGATTCAAATATCAGTTGAGTTTTCAAGAGTTCTGTCACCTTAAGGACAAGAGAAGACTAAGGCATCAGCATAGAGATGGTGGATTCACTCAGAATCGTGATCAACATCACTCTATGGGAAGATTCTTCCTACCCAATTTTGATGGGTCATCCAAAAGTTCTGCCAAAGCATGGGTATAAAATCTTGACACCTACTTCCAGCTGAACAAAGTCCCTAAAATGGAAGCTATCAAGATTGCAGCGCTACACTTTGAAGGTGAAGCACATGGCTGGTGGTTCCATGGCTTTTATACATTGGGTCATGCCAATGTGACTGCTTATTCTGATTTCACTAGAAGTGTGGTGGAAATATTTGACAGAAGAGATCCAGAGGCACCTTTCATGAGCCTTTCAAAGTTGAAGCAATCAGGTAACACAGAGTCTTACAGTTCTGAATTTTTGAGATTATCTGTTATGGTTCCTGACTTTTCTGCAGCAAGGAGGGTGTATATGTTCATCAATGGTCTGGATGAACCTCTTCATGGGTTGTTAAAGTCTACCAAGCCCATTACCTTGCATGATGCCATTGAGAGGTCTAGAGACCCTCAAGATGCCTTGCCAAAAGCAAAGGCAAACTTTCAGAACAAGCCCTCTTACCTTTCTAAAGGGAAGGAAGAGAAAGTTGCTCCTTCCAAGGAGAGCTCATTCAAGAAGCCTCTTGAAATGAAGCCTAGAGGGAGCTAAGGAAGAATAGGCTATGTTTCACTTGCCAGGAATCATGGGCACTTGGACATAGATGTGCTGCTAGAAAAAGAAGAAGATGATGAACCCAGAAGAGGTCACAACACTAACAATGTTGAGGGAGATCCAACACCATCAGGAGATGGGAATGGAGAATTTTCTCCTATTAGAGGAACTCTTGCATCTTTGAGGGGAGTATCTAAGTACTTGACCTTAAGAGTTCATGGTTCAATCATGAATTAGATGGTATATGTTCTTATTGACAGTGGGGCCACCCACAACTTTATTGATGCTCATTTTGTGAAAAGGAGGGAAATACCCACCGATACTTTTGAGGGATTCTATGTTTTGGTCCCAGGAGATAGAATAATGCAATGCATGCATTATGTTGCATCACTTTCAATCACCATGGGATCCTACACTTTTTTGGATCACTTCTTTGTAGTTGACATACCGGACACCAATGTTATTTTGGGTGTTTAAAGGCTGATTACATTGGGGAAAGTCGCCACTGATTGGCAGGCTTTACAAATGGAATGGGTGGACAAGAAGAGTTGTGCACCTCAAATGATTAGAGGCATGCATTCTTACCCCTCAAACAACACTTCCACACAGAAAACATATATGGATTTTCATAGTGGAAGCAAGGACCTTACAGTCCCATCCATTATGTCCATGATATTTCTACATGGGACAATGTTATCTAGTGGCAAACCACCTGGGAGGCCACCTAATTCAGATTTTGTGGGGAAGACCTCACAAATTTCTACTCCAAACTTAGATCCAGGAAGGATTGGAGCACTTGAAGACAAAGCTACAGCGCTAAGAGGCTTCGGTAAGCTCAAGAAGGAAGGAGATCTTCTTCCCTTCTCATCATCACCCACTCTCATTTTTGGATCTACGGTGTGGGAGGAGAAGAATGGAAGGATTAGCCTTCCAACACACACCTTTGGCATATGAGATGTCAAGGAGGAGATCAACAACATAACAGAAATTTCTCATACCATCAGCATTGTCAGTGTTGAGAAGTACAGATCTGTATTGGAAATCCCAACTACTAGTGGATTATTCCAAAATCTTCACACAGGTATGATACTTGATTACCAACTACATCAAGAGGCCTACTTAGTCCAAGGAGGAGTAATCTATCATCATGGTAGAATATTTTTTTCTAGAGCTTCTAAGCTCAAGAAAAATATCCTACAAGGGGCACACAAGGAGTTTTGTTTCAGCCATATGCACTTCATGAAGATCTACAACATCATCATGAGGAGCTTTGATTGGGAAGGCTTGAAAGAGGAACTACATCAGTATTTTCAAGAATGCATGAGCTATGTGGAGTTGGGGCAGCCAAGGGACTCTATGAAAGAGTCATTTAAGCCATCTCTTCTTTCTTTTGAAAGAGAAGAGAGATCCATGCACAAATCCATGTGTAGGAGAGACCTTGTTGGTAGAAGATCTGATCATGTAAAGCAAGTTTCATTTTCTGATTGTACATGTTCTTTTACCATTTTTATGTAGGTCATGACTCCTGAAAGGAGTAATGTATCATGTAAATCTCATGGAAATTTTTGGGCCACTAAAAATTCTAAACTTGGCCACTCCCTTGATGTGCAAAGGGAGATTTTCTTTCATGATGGGTGCTTTCCAAAGGCACCAAACATATCTCACATTTTCAACCATAGTGAGATGACATGTACAGCAAGTAAGTGGTGGAGAAACCACTTACCATACCTTGATCTGATGCAGGCAGGAGATGCATTGTGCTGGAACCATATGTGGGACTGTGACCCACCTCCTCATGCTCAAATTTCTGTTTGTGTATATGTAGTTTTACTTCCATACATTGATGATATACTTGTACTATTTTTGGGATTGTATGGAGGGAGGATGGGGAGCATGTATGTACCTCATGGGATGGAGACTCTCCATGTACCTTATGCTACATGTTTTAGGGAGAGTATTAGTTCAGCCATGTTTGTTTCATATGATTTCTTGACTCCTTGTGGGATGGACTTTGTACATCTCATGTTGACTTTGGAGGAACAATTCATGGAGGGTTGGATTGGTGAACACTTAGCTCATGAAGAAAGCTTGATTCTTGATGGTGTCACCAATCGAGGAGGAGATGAGTTGCAACACTCACCTTATCAGTTGCTTGAGGACAAGCAACATTTTGGAGGGGAGGACTGTAATATTCTTAATTATCCCAAGCTAATAGGAATATTCAATTTTTTTTCTTTCTGTTTTCATGAATAAAATTGTAAAGGAGGATCAATAAAACTCCTAAATCAACAAAATAAATCAATGCCCCATGTGAACATGGCTAAATCTGGGTTGCCTTAATAAAGAACCATTATGTTTGAATTTAATATTCCTAATTAGCCCAATCTAACAGGAATATACTATTTTGTTTTCATTTTCTTGTTGCAAGAATAAGATTGTAAAGGAGGATAAAATAAACTCCTAAAACAACAAAATAAATCAATGCCTATGTGAAAAAGGCTAAATCTGGGTTGCCTTAATAAAACTCCCTCATGTTTGAAAGGGATTGTGACAATTGACTGGGTCAACAGGACCAAATCCATAGCATTTTCCAGATGCATTGTACCACATAGATGCATAGCGCAGATCTAGTTGGAGGTTTCAAATGTGAAAGGAGCTAAACCTTTGAGATGGTTTATGGTTTTTAAAGGCTTTCATCCTATAAATGAAAGAGGAGAGAAACATGAGAGGGGTTTTTGAACATATTTTATTGGAAGGATTTGTCTGTTTAGACACTTCTCATTCTCTAGCTGTTTAGCTGAGAATAGTGTTGTTTAGCACTGGGTGTTCCTGATCGAGAATCCCACCTCTTTCCTTGAGAGGCCTCTTAGAACAGTCTTTCATCTCTTTTCCACTATCAGGAATTTGGCCAAGCTTCTCCTTCCAACTACAGCTCAAATCTTGTTGAGTTTTTGGTTTTCCTTGTGAGCAGTTGCAAGTGGAGGCTAGATCTATTTAGATCTAGGCCATACTAGTGCCTCTTTTCAGTGGGAAAGTCTTCTATCCCATTGGCAAGATTGTATTATTTGATTGGAGCTATAGATCCATACCTTGGCATCAAGCCTACAATGTATTTCATCTCCCTGGACTATGTTATTTTGCAAGTGAGAAGTTGCAGGGTGTTTGGCAACTATTTGGAGGAGACATCTCTAGTGTAAAGGAGCTTTCCTTACACTGTGGTGATCCATGGATTAGCCATCTAATCCATGTATGTTTCAGCTCTGATCTATTCATTGATTTATCTACTCCATAATTTCTGAATCATTCTGCAGATCTGCTACAGTAGATCTCAGATCTGCTCTTTGTGCTTCATGTATTGCTGAAAACCCCAAGGGGTATGTAAAATAGAGACAATCTAGTGTACAAATCTGATATAGATCTAATATTTTGTACAAAAATCTGTCTTAGATTTGAGTTGTAACCTATAGCTACTGTTTACTCATAAAAATAACATTTTCAAGGCTTTGCAGTGAAATATATTGTTGCAGCACCTCTTTTAGAGGGTTTTTCTTCATGAGAGTCTCCATCTTTCTCTTATACATTGATTGGGCCACATTTTAAATCTAATTTACCATTTTATAAGCTATTTTTGAGCTTTCATATTGGTCTCTTGCTACTCCTAACTAAAACTGCGTTATTTTCTGGGCAGTGTTCTTTTGTATTGCTGCAGTCCCTTCCTTAGGCAGTTTTCAAGCTATACTGGGTGTGGGAGATCTGCTTAACCCACCTAGTTTGATTTTTTTCTGATATCCTCTTGGATTTGGGTCTTAGATTATCAGATATAAGGGATCCAAGGGCTGATTTCATATGTTGTAGTAGCCATTCCTGAAAAATGCGTTTTTCAGGCATGCCTTGCTAGCAGTCCTGATTTGGGATATTACAGTGGTATCAGAGAAAATATCTTGGCACAACCTGAGCTTTTCTTATTGGAGATCCCATATGTATTTTCATGGAAATAAAATACTGATGAAGAAGTGTGGTTACATCGAAGACACATAAGTAAAGGGTCCAAAGCCTTTATCTGGAAGTTTGCAGAGAGAAGAGTTCTCAAAAACTCTTTCTCAAGCTATGCATGAACTGAAAGAAGAAATCCAGGGGATGAAGAGGGAAAGACATGAAGATGCCTCAGTGGGATTCTTACATCAATAAATCCCCAATACTTCCTACCACATGTGTGAGCATTCAGCCACACAACCTGACCTGCAACGTTGGAACATGCCTACTTTCTTGTCAAAGAAAGAAGGAAAAGGAGGAACACCAAAGGAGGAGTCTCTTGGTGATTATCTCCAAGAATATGAGTCTCTATCAGAGATATTCAAAGGGAATCTTAGTTTCCCAGAGTTCTGTCAACTCAAAGAAGCAAGATCTAGCAACTACAGTAGAAGAAGAGGGTGCCTTTAGCACACTTTGGGTAGATTCTCGCTACCTACTTTTGATGGATCACCTAAAGACTCAGCCAAGTCTTGGGTAAGGGAGCTTGACACATACTTTCATTTGCATCAAGTTTCAGAAGAAGAAGCCTTGAGAGTAGTAGCGTTGCATCTTCAAGGAAAGGCCTATGCTTGGTGGCTATTTGAGTCCTCTTTTTTAAAAGGGATAAACATCTCTTCTTATGCAAGGTTCACTAGGAGACTAGTGACAAGATTTGAGGTGAGACATTCTGAGACTTCTTGGG
Organism: Pinus albicaulis; assembly: GCA_034641835.2. Lineage (NCBI taxonomy): Eukaryota > Viridiplantae > Streptophyta > Pinopsida > Pinales > Pinaceae > Pinus > Pinus albicaulis. The sequence goes on along the minus strand of CM076569.1, from coordinate 453,585,919 downwards.
AAGAGAAAATCAAGCCCAAGAAATCTGCATCTTTACATAAGTTGGAAGATTCCATGGAGCCAACTCCAGTCCTAAAAATTGTTGAGGGGGTTGAGGATCTGCTACACAATTTTCCAAAGGCAAAGGCCCCACTACAACAAGATCTCTTTTCTCAAAGAGAAGACAAGAAGATTTTTTTTTCACTAAGAGATCAAGAAAAATGATCTCTTGATGATGAAGCATTCTCCACTGATGAGGAGAAGGGAGAGAAAGAGCAGAGAAGATCCTCCAACACTGTGCTAGTAGGAGGAGATCTATTTTCATTTGGAGATGGAGATGAAGCAATGGCTTCCACTAGAGGGGTTCTTGCACCTTTGCAAGGAATTCCTAAGGATATTCCATATGGAGGACATGAGAAACATGTATCTTTGCTAAAAGACAATGAGACAGAACAAAGGAGGGATCACATTGCTAATCCACTATCAGAAGATGGGGCAAATGCTCCAATCAGAGGCACTCTTACACCAGTAAGAGGGGTCTCCGAGTTTCATAATAATTCCACACAAAAATCAGAGGTGAACTTGCGTTGTGGAAGCAAGGGAATGTTGATCCCATCTGATAACCATGGGAGAATGAACCATGAGGCATCACTGTCTTGTGGAAAACCACCTGGGAGACCACCTGATCCAGATTTGGTGAAAGGTGTCCCCACATCTTGATGCTCCACTCATGAGTCCAAGAAGGATGGGAGCATTAGAATACAAGGCTATAGCACTGGGAGGCTTGGGTAAGCTCAAGAAGAAGGTAGATCTTGTTCCCTTATCATCACTGCCCACTCTCCTATCTGGATCTGCGCTGTGGGAGGAGAAGAATGGAAGGATCAAACTTCCAACACACACCCTTGGAATGGGGGATTCCAAGGATAAGATCAACAATATGACAGATATTCCTGTGGATGTATCATCAACACTGTCATTGTTGAGTAGTGTAGATCTGTATTGGATATCTCAACTGCTTCTAGATTATTCTAAAGATCTGCACACATGTATGATACTTAATGACTAACTGCATGAAGAGGGCTACTTATTCCAAGGATAAGTCATCTATCATCATGGTAGAATATTTTTGCGTAGAGCTTCTAAGCTCAAGCATAATATCCTACAAGGAGCCTACAAGGAGTTCTGTTTCAGCCATTTGTATTCCATGGGGATCTACAACATCATCATAAGGAGCTTTGATTGGGAAGGCTTGGAAGAGGAACTATATCAGAATTTTCAAGAATGCAAGAGCTATGTGGAGTTGGGGCAGCCATGGGACTCTATGCAAGAGTCATTTCAGTGATCTCTTCATTCTTTGGAAAGAGGGGAAAGATCCATGCACAACTCCATGTGTATAAGAAAAATTGATGGTGAAGGATGTGTTCATGTCAAACAAGTCTTATTTTCTGATTGTACATGTTATTTTACCATTTTTATGCAGGTCGTGACTCCTAAAAGGAGCAATGTATCATGTAAATCTCATGGCAATTGTGGGGCCACTAAAAATTCTGAATTTGGCCACTCCCTTGATGTGCAAAGGGAGATATATTTTCATGATGGGTGCTTCCCAAAGGCACCAAATATATCTCACATTTTCTGCAATAGTGAGATGACTTGGGAAGCAAGTACGTGATGAAAAAACCACTTACCATACCTGAATCTGATGCAGGCAGGAGATGCTCTGCGCTGGTTCCACATGTGGGACTATGACCCACCTCCATATGCAGAAATTTCTGTTTGTATGTACATTGTTTTGATTCCCTATCTAGATGATGTACTTGTAATTTTCATAGGGATGTATGGAGGAAGGAGCGAAGGCATGCATGTGCCCTATGGGATGACTACACTCCCTGTACTTTATGTATTACATTTCAAGGAGGGCATTTGGCAAACCATGGTTGTTTCATGTGATTTATTATTTCCTCATGGGATGAGTTGTTTGCATTTCATGAGAACATTGTTGGAACAAGTCATGGATGGATGGTTTGGTGATCACTTAGGTTATGAGAGAAGCTTATCCTTTGTTTGTGACACCAATAGAGGAGGAGATGAGCTGCAGCACTCACCTTATCAGTTGCTTGACGACAAGAAAAATTTTGGAGGGGAGGACTGTAATATTCCTAATTAGCCCATGTTAATAGGAATATACTATTTTGTTTTCATTTTCTTGTTGCAAGAATAAGATTGTAAAGGAGGATAAATTAAACTCCTAAAATAGCAAAATAAATCAATGCCCATGTGAACAAGGCTAAATCTAGGCTGCCTTAATAAAACTCCCTCATTTGTGAAAGAGATTGTGAGAATTGACTGGGTCAACAGGACCAATTCCAGAGCACTATCCAGATGCATTGTACCACCTAGATGCATAGCACAGATCTAGTTGGAGGTTTCAAATGTGAAAGGAGCTAAACCTTTGAGATGGTTTAGGGTTTTGCAAGGCTTTCATCCTATAAATGAAAGAGGAGAGAAGCATGAGAGGGGTTGTTGAACACATTGTCTTGGAAGGATTTTTCTGTTTAGACACTTCTCATTCTCTGGCTATTTAGCTGAGAATAGTGTTGTTTAGCACTGGGTGTTCCTGATCGGGAATCCCACCTCTTTCCTTGAGAGGCCTCTTGGAAGATTCTTGCATCTCTTGTCCACTATCAGGCATTTGGACAAGCTTCTTCTTCCAACTACAACTCAAATCCCATTCAAGGTTTGGTTGTCCTTGTGAGCAGCTACAAGTGGAGGCTAGATCTATTCAGATCTAGGCCCTACTAGTGCCTCGTTTCAGTGGTAAAGTCTTCTATCCCATTAGCAAGAGTGTATTAGCTTATTGGAGCTCCAGATCCATACCTAGACATCAGGCCAAATTCTACATCAATCCTACAGCGTAGTTTATCTCCCTGGACTACGTTATTTTTCAAGTGAGAAGTTGCAGGGTGTTTGGCAACTATTTGGAGGAGAGATCTCTGGTGTAAAGGAGCCTTCCTTACACTGTGGTGACACATGGGTTAGCCATATAATCCATGTATGTTTCAGATTTGATCTATTCATTGATGTATCTACTTCAGAATTTTTTAATCATTCTGAAAATCTGCTGCAATAGATCTGATATCTGCTCTTTTGCTTCATTGAAATCCCCAAGGGGTATGTAAAATAGAGACAATCTGGTGCACAGATCTGATATAGATCTAATATTTTGTACACATATCTATCTTAGATTTTAATTTTAACCTACAGCTATTGTTTACTCATAAAAATAACGTTGTCAAGGCTTTGCAGTGAAATATATTGTTGCGGCACCTCTTTTAGAGGGTTTTTCTTCATGAGAGTCTCCATCTTTCTCTTGTACATTGATTGGGCCACATTGTAAATCTGATTTACCATTGTATAAGCTATTTTTGAGCTTTCATATTGGTCTCTTGATACTTCTATTTAAAACTTCATTATTTTCTGGGCAGTTTTCTTTTGTATTGCTGCAGTCCCTTCCTTGGGCAGTTTTTAAGCTATACTGGGTGTGGGAGATCTGTTTAACCCACCTAGTTTGATTTGTTTCTGATATCCTATTGGATTTGGGTCTTATATTATTAGATCTAAGGGATCTAAGGACTGATTTCATATTTTGTAGCAGCCATTCCTGAAAAATGCATTTTTCAGGCATGCCTTTCTAGCAGTCCCGATTTTGGGATATTAAAGTGAAAGGGTTTGAGATATTTGACTGGGTCAATAAGACCAAATCAACCGAGTTGTCTAGATACAATGCACCTCCTAGATGCACAGTGAAATTTTAGTTGGAGGCTACACATGTGAAAGCAGCTAAATCATTGAGATGGTTTAGGGTTTGGCAAGGATCCTATCTTATAAAAGGAAGAGAAGGACAACATGAGAGGGTTGTTGAAGAACATATTATTTCTAAAGATTTTTTCTGTTTAGACATTTCTTATTCCCTTGGATGTTTAGCATATAATAGTGATGTTTAGAACTAGGGTGTTCCTGATCGGGAATCCCACCTCTTCCATTGAGTAGCTCAAGGAGGAGTCTTGCATTTCTTGACCACTATCAGGCATTTGGCCAAGCTCTTCTTCCAATTACAACAGAGATCATGTTGAGGGTTTGGTTTTCTTTGTAAGCTACAGCAAGTGGAGGCTAGATCTACTCAGATCTAGGCCATTCTAGTGCCTCTTCTCAGTGGGAAAGCCTTCTATCCCCCTGGAAAGAGAGTATTGGATGAGGGGAGCCCATTTCCATATCTTAGCTTGAGGCCACATCATGTTCTAGAGCCTATAGTGTAGTCCATCTTCCAGAACTGCGTTATTTGCAAGGAGAAAGTTGCAGGTTCTTTTGGTACTTTAAGGAGGATAGATCTATAGTGTCGAGAGTCTGCCCTTCACTGTGGTGATCCGTGGATTACAGATCTAATCCATGTTCCATTCATATTTGATCTGAATAATGATGTATTTTCTTCAGAAATTCTGAATCATACATCGAAAATTATGCAACGAAGGGAGGAGGTGAAGTAGCAAAGATGAACCTAGATTTCAAAGGCATTCAGAGGTCAACTATCCTGCACCTCAAGAGCCTCCTAGTATTTGGGACGATGGGAGCAGCAATGCAGTGCACAAAGTTCCTGATGAGAAAAATTCAGAATGGATCATTATGTCTTGGGAGGTGTTATGAAGGTAAATCATCTTTGCAGGTAGAGACAACCCCTCTAGCCCTAGGGTGGGTCTAGAAACAAAAGGACACGCTAAAGTGTTGCTTCCTAGTTAATGAATGAACAAAATACATGGTAGATTGACCTACCTTGAATCCAAAGTTGTCGTTGTTGCAGAAAGAGTAGTAGTCTATCGCTCCTACCTCAAAAAATCACAATCCATTCACTGTTACTCTGAGATACCTGCACATAGGACAAAGAACAAGAAAAACATACGACATAATGGTTTCACTCATAACTATTAGCCATTCAAATAGGGATAAACATATTGCATCAAGTAAACATCATAACACAATAGTGGAACCAAACAGTAGTCATGTATATAAATGAATAAAAGGAAGAGTACAATCGGTGCTTTGACATCGCAGTCTACTCCAGCGAGGTTCAGTCGAAGCGCGTCTCAAATTTTTGTCAGGGAATTCAGACGGGATGAAGGCATGGACTCAAGCTCTCTTATAAGTCATGGACTCAAGTTTCCTCAATGTAATTCCTTCTTATTTTATCTTCTCTAGTAATTCAGCTATAGTATGTCTAATTCTCCAAGTTCAGCTAGCTTGTAATAAGAGAGATAGTTTCTTTCATAGAGGAAGAGGAGGAGGTTGGGATCCCTACAAAGGTGGGAGGGAGTCCTGTCCTTTAGGAGAGTTCCAAGGGAGGTGGAAAATACTAACTAAAGGAAGGAATCTATGGTTTTTTCAGTTCAACCACTCCTAATGACTCATCCTCGAGGTGGTTGGAGTGGAACATCCACCTCTATTTTTAAAAAACATTCCACAAATATCTTGGAACAGGCGTATAAATGGTACAGGGTGCCAATTGGCGCGGGCTCAATGTTAAATTTCTCAGTCAGCGCGAGGGTGTAACTAGCTACTCGCGCCAAGCCAAAAATAGGGTTTTTTACAGCTCTGCTCAGGGAATTGTCAACAGAAGGAATATTTTTATCATGTAAAGGGACGCAATGATGGTATTTTTAAAGAATTACACTGCTTATCGGTCATAGAAATCACCCTCCAATGTGTGATTTAGGGATTGTAGGGACAATCAAAAAAATTTGTGTAATAGATGCCCCCTAAAGCATGAAGTCCAAGGGAGAGGGAGGGGTGAGATGCTTTATGAGAACGCGTTCGAACCCAACACCATTTTCGGAAGACATGAAATTAAAAATACAACTGATATCTTTGATACATGCATCATGTGACATGGGCGTAGCCATCCAGCAGTAAGGATCAATAAATAGACTCAATTATGGTCGTAGCCATCTAATCAAAAGAGTCATGCAATAAGTCATGATAATCCACAAAAATCCGCAGCCTAGATTTTATCAGATAAAACACAGGGTCTTGCGCTCCATCTTGACCCGAAAAAGTATAGTTTCGAGCATGAAAATATATGATCTGAAGTCGAACATGCAGGAAAATATTATGATTACCAGCCAATGATGAAAGTCGTTAATAGACGCGAGAGAAACCACCAATAATGAAGATGGCCCTCAAGGTATAGAAGGTACAATCTACGGAATGTGAACAATGATATAACGTCGAACACTCACAGAATCACTTGATCGAAGGCCAATGATGTGAACCTTATGTCGAATGCAAAAAACCTGCCATTGAGGCATGCAAGCTCCAAGTTACCAGAAGGGAGTCTCTAGATCAAATTCCTAGATAATGAGCTGAAGTCAACAGGAAGTGACCTGGTCGAAGGAGGGCCATAATGTTTCCCACATCATCTTCACGAGACAGAGGAACATGATGAAAGTCAATCAGGACAAACAGAGAATCAAAGGAAGGTTGACAACTGCAAAGGAAAACTTCTCTTGAACATATCAGCAGCACGACATTAGATTTGGCAGTATTTAACATCAAAGGATCTAAGGTCATGATGATGTGGCAGAGAGCAGATGAGAGATCAAAAAGGATTACCCAAACCCATGGAGGCAAAAATGACGAAATGAGATGTCCCCTACCCGACACGAATGCAGACAAGTTCCATGTCCAAGAGCGACATACTGCCAACATAATTAAAACTTGGTTCCATTTTCCGCCACCATTTCTGGCGAGTACCCCAATTATTTTTTTTTAAAAAGCTTGAAGGGGATAGCATATGCTTGTGCTGTAAGTTTTTCCTTCAAACAAATCCAACCTAGTACATTTTACGAGCCCTAGGAAGGAGGAACTTGAGTAATGTCATGGTGACGAAGTCCAATGTCATGAGGGTTTAACGAGTCTGAAAAAGGGAGAACTTGGCATCTTTTCATGTTTAGAGAGTTTTAAAAGAAGGCAGAAAAGAAAACTCCAGCATGGCCCTTTTCGTAAATAGTCTCTCAGATCTGAAAAGGTAGAAAACATTGTCTGAAAGAACCTCTTAGTCGTGATAGGCTAAGGTATTCCTTTTTCATAAATAATCCATCCCTTCCCGAACAAGGGGTAAACGTATACTGGGTAGATATCGTTTTTCATCTAGTTAACGAGTTCAAAACGATATGAATCTCGGCAATCTTTTCAATTTTAGAGAGTCAAAAAAGAGTCTAAAGATGACTCCAATAGTGACTTTTTCATGTTTTTACCGAGTCTGAAAAAGTATAAAATATAACTCGTTACTTCATTACTGTTACATGAAAAACCTGTTGCTGCACAAGAACCACGTGTAAAACCCATTTCTTGAGAATAATACAATAAAATAATTGAAAAAATATGTCTTAAAACCTAATTAGGGTTGTAAAAAAGTTATAAAATGAAAAAAATGGTAAAAATAATTACTTTTCACTTTTTACCTCTAGTGGAGCAATAGTTACCCATTTTACTGTGCAATTTTGCAGCGACGATAGCGGTTAATCTAGCAAACCAAACTCAAATCCATCAGTTCCAAGTAAAATATGAGATCTCTCGCGTCATTTAAATCATTTCTTACTATTTGAAATTTCCAATTTTGAATTCTAGGGTAGGAAATGTAAATATTAGGGCACGGCGGTTGGCACAGTTTCAGGCACAGAGTCGCGCCAACCGCCCAATTTTTAACACTAGGGCGCGCCCATTAGCGCGACTGTTGGGGAAACAGTCGTGCCAATGGCACAACCATTTTTTGTGAGAAATTATAATCAAATACCCCAATTATTCACAAATTTAAGGTTCAAAAATGGCTAATACCACTCATATAAATGTGTTTGCAGGTAGAAAGAGGCAAAAATGGTCATAGAATGGAAAGAACGAGAAAATAGGGAAGAAGACGAGCTAGCCATGGAAAATGAGAGAGTCATGGAAGCTCTCAGAAACTGTGGTCTAAAAAAATTCTTCCTAATGCCATGTCTCTAATCCCAACCAGAGTTATTACAGTATCTGGTCAGCATATGGGATGAAAATGAAGAGAAGTTCATCCTTCGGGATCAAGAACTTGAGATTGAAATATATGACGTCTACTTCATAATAGGATTATCGCGGAGGGGAGTAGCTCCAATCCTAACTGGCACCTGGCCTTGCATGGAAAAAATGAGCATGGTAATAGACAGGGTATGTCCAGGAACACGGAAAGGATCAGGCAGTGGGAAAGTTGATATCCATACTATCCCATATTTGACACTAAGAGTGGTGCTACATACCATCACACGAGCTACGGGATCACAAGCACCACATTAAGCAACAAAGACATAGTTGCTTCTTGTTGTATACTTCTTGGCACCGACCATCTACAACTGAGCAGAGGACATGACAATAAACATGAAGCGCCAGCTAACAAAATGAAAAAATACCAAACTGAAAAAATTTCGTTATGGATCTATTCTGGTATCGTTCTTCTTGGAAAAACTACCCATTTTTCAGCGACGAGAGGTTATATTCCCGACACCACCAGCAAGAGAACCACGGATGACTTGATGGGTAGCTCTGATGCCAAGGGCAGGGGGCAGTCAACAGATGTCCTGGAGACCGGAATTCTTCGATTGGCTCCACCAAAAAATGATTGCCGTGGAGTACTAGCCCTACTCTGGTACAAATTTCACTGATGATCCTCACCTCCCACTCCTGGAGGGAGAGGATTGGGATGGAGATTTGGGTTAAACTCATTTTTTAAGTTTTATGAGTATTATGATTTTTTTATTTTTTTTTGCGTATTCTAACATTAAATCCATGTGATTGTAGATGTTTTCCTAGAGAGACCCGCAGGCATGTCACCGATAGCGAGGCGAATCCCTCGCGATTTCGACCCTCAAGGCGAAGGCAGCGAGGAAGATGAGATAGTGCGTAATCTGGAGGGAATCACCCGAGGAGTCCTGGACTATGCACGATTTGACGACGTTCCACGTGCCTACCAGAGACATACTGTAGGGGTGCCCAGCCAAATTCACCGCTTGTTGAGGCGGCTTGTATGGGCAGTGACATGTTATCATGAGCACCATGCTGATTAGATACCTAGGTTTTATCTGCATACTTTTGAGAGACATGATGTCTTAGGATGTAACAGAAACACACATATTTTTTGAATTTATGATGCACACAGCTGCAAACATGCGATATATATATATATATATATATATATATATATATATATATATATATATATATATATATATATATATATATATATATATATATATATATATATATATATATATATATATATATATATATATATATATATACATCTATTTTCCTACATGGATCTTTTACATATGACGGTGCTTTTACAAATTATGCAAATGTCTATCTAATACAATGTTAGCCACTGTATTAGTTAATGTGTTCATTTGTCTAGGAATATGTTGATATGTGATGAAATTAAAATGTCTTTCCAACAAACGAATACATAAATACAATCTCAGAATGTGTTGATTTCTAACTGAATAATGACTATTGAGTTGCAGAACGACAAGCTGTGAATCTAGATTTACAAGCAATGCACGTATGTTGAGTTTGATTGCCTCAGTTAATAGCTCAATGACAGCTCTCTATTCAGCGAAATTGTTTCTAGTTCGTCCTAGAAAAATACCTTGTAGATCTATCAACTCACCGGCAGGATGATAAATTACCCAGGCTATCGAAGACAAATTCCTGGTACTACAGAAAACACCATCTACGAAATCGACATGAGGGGTAATAGACATCTGCACAATAAGCAAGACCCAATAAGCAATAAAATTCTCACCAAGCACACCCAACCAAAAACATGTACAAAAATGAAAACAACACCTATGTACACCTACTACGCATGGATGAATCATGCATAATATTTTTTGAGATACAACCCATTTCTGGGTTGTTCAAGAGGATGACCTTCGTAATCAATTATCTCATAGGCCCCATTCTGCAATATACTTTTAACGATGTAGGGCCCATGCCACATAGGTTGAAATTTACCTGCCCCTAGCTTATCATGAGCTTGGTCATACAGGAGGATGAGATCTCCTTCAATGAAAGAACGAGGGGAAACTGACTGGTCAAAATGAGCTTTGACCCGCTTTTTCTGTGCTTCAATAACGAGAGCACCAAGGCGGCGGGTTTCATCCAGTCTTTCTAAATAAAGGAGACACTCTTATTTTTGCGCAGTATTAGGCAGTAATCCAACAGTCAACTTGAGCGAAGGTATTTCACATTCAATCAGAAGTGTAGCCTCGAGGCCATATACCAACTAGAAAGGAGTGAAACCAGTTGCTTTCTTAACTGAGGTTCGATATGCCCGGAGAGCCGAAAATAAAATGAGATGCCAATTGGATTTGAGGCTCCCAACTATAAGTTGAAGCATGGTGACAAGAACTTTGTTCACAGCTTCAACCTGGCCATTGGCTTGAGGATAGTATGGCATTGAGCTGTCGTGACGCAAACCCAACTTAGAATTCAACCCTACCACCATATAATTCCAAAAATGGGAACCATGATCGATAATGATGGCTTGAGGGACACCAAACCTAGCAATAATGTGATTGAATATGAACTGGGCAACCGTTTTACCATCGGTGGCAAGTGTAGGCATTTCTTCTACCCATTTAGTGAAGTAATCCATGGCTATGATAATATAGGCATGCCCCCTGGCTGAGTGAGGGTTACACATCATAAAATTGATGCCCCACTTCGCAAAGGGACCAACGGTAATGACCAAGATGAAGAGGAATGGGTGGTGCACGCATTCTGCATTGATAAATCTGGCAATCATGGCATTTACGAACCGCGACAATGCAGTATTTGAAAATAGAAGGCCAAAAATAACCAGCACGAAGAATATTCTATGCAATAGCATAACTAGACATGTGACTACCATAGGTGCCACTGTGACAATCATTCAAAGCTTTCTCAGCTTCCTCGAGATTCAAACATCGTTGGAGTATGGAATTGACTCCAACACGATAGAGAGTATCTCCAACTATACGACAAAGGTTGCGACTAATGGTGGATGTGTCGACGGGCATCCTTCGTCAACTTAGATCTAAAATATGAAGTCTGGAGATAGACAATGATATCACCGTACCAAGGATCAAGGGTGCTAATCAATAAAATCGAATTTTATGGAATGGATTCCTCAGAATAAGAAGGAGCAGAGTCGAAAGGGAGAGAACATAGTAAATCAGTGAAGACCAATGATTTCTTAGACTTGGCAGTAGTAAATTCTAAATCAAACTCTTGGAGGATAACAATCCACTTTGAGTATCTACCCCCCAGAAGTTCTCGAGACAATATGTAGGTCATGGGGTTGCATTCATAAATCATCGTCACTGTGCGCAAAAGAATATAATGACAAAAACGCTAAACAGATTGAACCGCAGCCAACATTAACTTCTTGACATGAGAATAATGTGTCTCAATGTCGAGAAGGTTACGAGACAAGTAATAAATAACATTCTCATTACCATCATCATCATCTTGTACCAAAACCATGGCAATCATGCTGAAAGCGGCAACTAAATAAAGGGAAAAAACACGATGATAATTTGGAGAGAAGAGGAGAGGAGCATTGACAAGCAATGTTTTCAACGTATCAAAATATTTCTGAGCAATTTCATCCCAACAAAAAGGAATGCCCTGCTTCAAAAATCATGTGAATCCTTTAGCTACTTCAGCATAGTTAGGTATAAAACGGCGTAAAAAATTAGCTTTCCCTTGTAAAATCTACAACTGATGCAATGAGGAAGGAGAGGGGAGATTTATAATAGCCTCAACCTTGAGAGGATCCAAGTGAATTCCCTCTTTGGACATGATAAACCCTAAGAGTCTACCGGAATCGATGCAGAAGAAACACTTGTGCGGATTAAGCCGAATGTTATAGTGTCGACAATGAAGAAAAATATTACGAAGATGGTCAAGATAATCCCTACGCTTAGCCGAATGAGCTGGAAGGTCATCCAGATAAGGCTGAACGATGTGGCTAATATCATGAAAGGCATAAGACATCGCGTGCTAAAATGTGGCCCCAACATTCTTTAAACCAAAAGGAAGCTTCTTATATGCAAAGGTACCCCAAGGACAGATGAAGGCAGTCTTGTGTTGATCAGTCGGGAGAATGTTGATCTAATTATAACCAGAAAAATTGTCCATAAGGGAAAAAATCTTGCTCCTGGCACAGTCGTCAATGATTTGATCAATGAATGGAGTAGGATAATTATCCTTGGGATAAGCTTGATTGATATCACGATAGTCAACAAAAACACGAATAGTGCCCTGTTCCTTATCTACGGGAACAATATTAGAGACCCATTCTGTCAATGGGATCGGATAAATGAAACCAGCTTTGAGAAGCTTTTCCACTTCGGCCTTAATGGCAGCAACTTTCCTAGGATGCACTGGACGAAGACGCTGACAAACAGGTTTTGAAACGGGGTAAGTAGGAATCTCATGTACCACGATGCTAGGATCAATGCCGGGCATTTCTTCGTAGGACCATGCAAAGACATCATAGAATTCACGAAAAAGGCTAGTATATACTTGTACTTCATTATAAGAACAAGTGACCCCGATATGGATGTTCTCGACGATTCCTGGTTTAATGGAAATGTTAATAGGCATCGTCTGTGTAATGTTACTCAAGTTACCCTCCAAAAAAACTTCATGGATCTGAATAGGCATTTGAAGCGGAGGAGAAGGAACCTGAGAAGCAAAATGCATAAGACAAGTAGACATGGCCCCGAGACTTGGTAGAAACAAGGAATGATGATGACCATCGTCCCACGGTAGATATTTGAAAGACATGGTTTCCACGATGGCTTCATTGAAAGGAAACATTTCTTTCAAAGGATTAGGTTAATCAAAATCACCAAGCCAAGGGGATTGAGAATAAATTTCAAGAGACATGCTCAAAGAAGCAGAATCAGAGGATGGGGTGTGTGATGCGGCAATGAGTTCACAATAATAAATTTCAATCGAAATCAACGCCATCGAATCCCCGAACGAATCGATCTATTCAAGAGAAGGGATAACCCATGGGTCATCGGTGCGAGAAATCATATTGACCTAAATAGTATTTGGTGGTGGAAGGGGAAAAACACCAATGAGGACAATGTTGTGTAACCAGCTCCAAAAATAGAAGAAAAGAGATATCAACGCCTTAGAAATGAGCCACTTCGAGGGGGCAACCTCCAATACATTACATAAATGAACAATTCTTGGATGATACAATTTACGAAACCTCCTTTCTATATATAGGAGTCCATGGGGCCATAATGTAATCCTAGTGGGCCACAATGTAATCCTAGCCGACCTAACAATAATAATTTAAGGGCACAATAATAACAAAATGGGGGTTACAGGGGTACAATAATAACAATAAGGGGGGCTACACTAACATAATAAGGGCTATACTATTAATATAGGGACTTAACATGCCCCTCTCCTTCAAACAAGTGTTGTCCTCAACGCTTGATTATTTCTTGATGCTTCTGTATAAAATTCTCATCCTCCCATGTGAAATATTTTAAAGGAAAGTTCTTCCACTTGCTGAGATACTCTGAAATTGATCATACTTGTCGAATTCTTGTTTCTATGACTGCTTCATAACTTCTTTTGATGTGATGTTGATCTTCCTGCTGTTTCATTAGATTCTGCACCAAAGTTGGGTTATCCTTTGAGAGTTGGAGAACTTGTTGTTGATGCTCGATGTGATCTTCCATTAATTTATCATCCATATTTGATATTATTTGATCCTTCAAACCATCCAACTTAGCCTCTATTTCTGCTTTTAAACCATCGATTTCATCTTCAATTGCTCTTCGTAAGATTGAAACTTGTTGCACTTGGTACCGTAATTTTGATATCTCATACTGCAACTCTTCCTCTTCATGCGTCATAGTATAGATTTTTGAGGGATTAATGGGTATGGAATTACTTTTTGGAGGCATTATAGAACCCAATACTGATAAAAATTCTAAAATATGCCCATGGAATCAATTCAAATTGATTCTTCAAACAAGACTTATGCAATTCGGAAAAATACACACCTTTTTCTTGCTTTTGAGGAGCTCGATATTGAAATTGGATTATCTCTATGATTGTGGCTCTTCTATATTTGAAATTTACCACTGAAGTAGCCCTCTAAATTCTCTTTTTAATTCCAAAGGTCTTACCTGATTTGGATTCTCCAAGACAAATTTGTGTCCAATCTCCCACAATGACCTAATTATGGACTGGTTCAGTAGATAGAAATTGTACGACTTGCCACGTGTCACTGTTTTGTCCTTTGTCTCTGAAATTGATAGCCAAGAAACTAAAGTCTGTGTGCTTGTGACCACTTTTTACGGCACTCCAATCCGATGCCCAGAGAGAGAGTTATTGAAATTTTCCCACGATCACCTCTTTGAGATGAAATTCAGGAGCCTGAAAAAGCACTACCTTCCACAGATCATATCTCCAAAAATATTGCGAACCAAGCTCTGATATTTTTTGATGACTTTCCTCAGGATTTCAGCCTTGCACCATATGAAATTTTGATTCTTAACCTTCGTAGAAAAAAATTTATAGCGAAAATGCCACGATGACCTGTTTAGGAGCCTGAACAAAATACCTAACTTCCACAGATCATATCTCTGAAAATATTGCGAACCAAGCTCTGAAATTTTTTTGATGAATTTCCTCAGGATTTCAGCTTCGCACCATATGAATTTTAGACTCTGAACCTTCATAAAAAAAAAAATTATAGTGCAAATGCCACAATGACCTGTTTAGGAGCCTGAAAAAATACCTAACTTCCACAGAAGATATCTCCGCAAATATTGCAAACCAAGCTCTGAAATTTTTAGACAAGCTTCCTCAAGATTTCTGCTTCGCACCCTAAAAATTTCAGCTTCTAAAACTTCGTAGAAAAAAAGTTATAGCGAAAATGCCGCGATGACCTGTTTGGAGCAACGAAACCCTAGAATCCAAAGCTCTGATACCAAATGTTGTGTAACCAGCTCCAAAAATAGAAGAAAAGAGATATCAACACCTTATAAATGAGCCACTTCGAGGGGGCAACCTCCAATACATTACATAAATGAACAATTCTTGGATGATGCAATTCACAAAACCTCCCTTCTATATATAGGAGTCCATGGGGCCATAATATAATCCTAGTGGGCCACGATGTAATCCTAGCCGACCTAACAATAATAATTTAAGGGCACAATAATAACAATATGGGGGTTACAGGGGTACAATAATAACAATAAGGGGGGCTACACTAACATAATAAGGGGCTATACTATTAATATAGAGACTTAACAGACAAGATCCTTGAAAAGGCCTAGCCTGACGCTCTCGTAGGGAGTAGGAATCTTATCCACATATGGAATGTTGTTCTCAGAATAAGAAGTGAATAAAGGCAATTGATCGACAGTAATAATCTTTCCTTCATGCAGAAAGTTCAAAACACAAAAGAGAGTGGACAAAACGCACAGCATGGTGTGAGTCCAACTACGTCCGAGGAGAAGATTGTAATTGAGTTTAACATCAATGACTTCGACCTCGACATTGACTATCTTCCCTTCTAATGTAATAGATAAACTAGCGAGAACACCATGAGGTTTAGATTCCCTTCCATCAAATGCTTCAAGGGCATTGGGTGAAGAAATAAGAGCCGGAGAACCAATGGCTTTCCAACAAGTAGATGACATAACACAGGTAGATGCACCCTCATCCACAACCACCCGATGAATATTTAATCCATGAATACCAACTTGGATGACGAGCACAATTTGGTGCAGGAGTCGCACGATGAAATTATCTAAATCAAAATCGAGAAGGCTAGTGTTAGTAGGGTCGACCCCACCGATTGCAAATAACAAAGCCTTCCGCTGCGACAAACAACTCTCAAGTACTTCTAATGCAGACATAGCAGATGGTGCCTGAGGAAAATCCTCAACAATATTGTAATGCTGATCAGCACGGGCGTTGTGATTATAAGAAGAATTACAGAGTACGCCTTTTTCAAGGTGACCATACAACGGATTCGGTGCTAGGCCATTCAATATCAAGAGATCCAGAAGCAGGTGGAGGAGGAGGACCATCAGTGATCTCCTTCCCCATTGCCTGACGCAAACCAGAATAATATTTCGATCGAGTAGCAATAGAAATGGGTGCAGAACCATTCATCATAAACACCTGAGAGCCAAATGGGGTAGAGGATTGAGGTGGCTCTACCATCTAGGTCTCTGAGAATCCTGTTTTGGGGTATCAACTTTGGAATTACCTTTACCCTTCTTCTTACCTTTAGAAGTGTTATCCTTCAGATTGGCCTAAAAATAATTCACTTCCATGGGTTTTCCAGAATTCAAAGTTGACTGAGAAGCTACATTATTGGAAGAAGTAGACTTCTGCTTCCCAGAGTTGGAGGAAGGAGAATTTTGAGAAGTCTGAGATACGAAACCAATAATAGCATCAACGGGTGGAGTCGCCGGTGGTTTAGAAGTTCTAGATCAAGGAGCATCAGGCAAGATATCATATAATGCACTGGACTGAGAGTACATGAGATCAAGGTACTGGGCGTAAGCAATGGCTTGTTCCTCGGTTACACATGCCCCCATAGCTATGTCTTTGGAAATCTGATTGAGAAAGGAGGTGGTGAACCAATGAGTCAGAAGTTGATCAGGTATCTCAAATTTGATGATGTAATGATGACGCCGCCACTCATGAATATGATCTGAGATATGAGTAGCTTGGTATTGTTTTAATGAAGTGAGGAGATGCGTCTCGGTCTCATAGCGGATTGGTAACTGAAAATATGTAAGGAATGCCATGGCTAAAGAATTGAAATCTTGAAAGACTCCACGAGACAGCTCAATGTACCACTTTGTAGTGACACCAGTAAGAGTTCACTGGAAAAGATGGAGACGAATAGAATCGTCAAGCCAAGGATTAGAAGAACACCACAAGTGGTAAGTCATAACATGCATTTGGGGGTCTTCACCAGGTTTACCCTCAAATTTAGGACAATAACCAGGAATCTTGGTTGGAACTGGAGGCCAATACAGATTATGAATAATAGGATCATTTGTCAACTTTGACACATCGGGTAGTTCCAATTTAGCAAGAAATGATAATTGAGTATTAAAAGTCATCGGAGGTCTTTGGTAAGGACCTGTGTGTATATTCCACCTAGTCCGAGCGGGATTTTGTCCCCATACATTCTGTCTCGAAGGATTCGGATCATAGGGATTAGAAGCAGGATAATTCGGTTGATACTGGGGTTGAGGACCAAGATATTGAGTCGAATTAGACCATTGAGGCCCTTGCTGAGTAGCATAAGGATTCTGCTATGGAATGTAAGCATGACTTCGAGGTTGCTGATACACAGGTTGATTTTGAGAGTAAGGAATCTGAGGCACGCTATATACCGGTTGATATGAAGCTTGAGGATAGTAAGTGCCCTACGGTTGAGAAGGTTGACCTTGAGGAGCAGGTTGAGCAGGTTGCTGAGCAGGGTAAACAGGTATAACCGGCTGCGAAAACGAAGGAATCTGCTGGTGGGCAGGTTGCAACAGTTGCTGAGCTAGTTGAACCGGTTTTTGAAATGGTTGTTGGGGGCCACTAAGTTGACCTTGCGGGAAAGGTTGGCCTGATGGTTGCGATGGTCCACGCTATCCTTGATGGCCAGTTTGACCCAGAGAAGGACCATAGGGTTGTCCTGGTTGCACAATATTTGGGCCATATTGAATGTACAACTATGATTTCGGTGCAACGAGTTGTCCCTGTGGTGGATAAACTTGCCCCCCAGGACCAAAATATGATCTGGGTTGATTCAGAGGTTGACTCGAGAGACCAAAGGGTTGTCCATGTTGGACCAAAGGTTGTCCTTATAAAAAATTTCCTTGTGGACCGTATGGTTGTCCCTGTGGACCAAAAGCAGGGCCCTGCTAAGCTAAAGGTTGTCCCTAAGAGGGTTGTCCATGTAAGCCACAGGGTTGCACAGGCGAGGTAGGTCACAAATGAGTAATAGACTGAGAAGGATCATAAACGGCTTGATAAGGATCAACAGGAGGCAAATAAATTGGATTCCCATACACATCATAACGATGCGGATATACATATATGGGATCACCAATATCATCATAATGGTGAAAACGAGGATCTTTAGGATCTTGGGACTGCTGAGAACCTTGAGAACTCTGTTTTTGAAAAACTAACAGATATTCTTCAAAACTAAGACTGCCAGGAATCACAGAAGTAGTCGAAACTGAACTAGAAGCCACACAAACCATCAGTTGGACTCAAACAGACGTAACAGTAACCGACGAACCAGGAGACGATGGTGATAGCCCTAACGAAGGTAGGACCGAACTCTGAGGAGGAGTTACAGTACAAAATTGAGCAATGGAGGCAACACCAGACATAATCTGACTCAAAGACCTATAGCCAGCCAGGAGTGATACTGAAGCTGGAGAAGATTAGACAGAGGCACGAGAGAGATTTTCAGGAAAGAGCTGATATTCTCATGTGGAAACAGGCATTCCTTCACTGCCAACAGGACTGGAGGAATTCATATATGAATCTATCGTAAGATCTTCGAAAATACTACAGGGACTAGCAGGTACCGAAACAGCAACAAAAGGTGATTCTGTTGATATTGCAACAAGATGATGAGCTTAGTGGAAAGGAGTCGCCTTCACTAAGTGGGCCCGCAGGGTATTTTTGGCGCAAAGTCTATTTTTAGACATATGGATCATGTTCTATGAGTTGCAGGATGCTATTTTTGGATGGTTATTCAAGTCGGGAAAAATATATGGACTTCTATTTTTAGACATATTGGGCGGAATCTATTTTTAGATTTCCAGTCTAAAAATAGATATGTTAAATATTATTAGCTCTTAATAATATTTAGACTCTAAACATTATCTTATCCTCTTGGAGCACTTCAGTTGAGTGCACAGAAGTGGCACATGCAGCTGACAGAAGGAATTACGCTATTCCTAGGGTTTAGTGGAGCTATTGCATGTTGACTTCAGTTAGAACTCATGTGACAGAGTTTGGTGGAGTTGATTGAGGAAATTAGTGGAGTTGTATTCAGTTTAACTGAGTTAAACATAGTTGAGCTAGTTGTATCTAGTCTAACTGATTGATACACTAGTGAGAGTGGTGTGAATTAATTATTAATTAATTCACTAATTATTAACTCATAAATCAACTAAAGAATACATCAGTTAACTTCAGTGCATGGACAGTTTCAGTGAAGACTAGTGGAGAGGTAGGTGAAAGAGCAGTGTGACTATCAGTTGTGACTATACTGGTGCATGATTTTTCACCACACATTGATAGAGATGCCAATGAGGATTGCGCAGTACATACCAGAGGGATTCGAACTCAGGATGTGCTATTATTCATCTTGGATTGCGTAGTAGAGGTAGGCTAACAGGTGGAGCAGATTGGAGCATGTGTTTTGTATGATCTGAGCTTGTGTAGTGTGTAACAATTGGAGATTGTACTGAGATCTTGTGACGATTTTGTACAATGATTGTTACATGATCTCTATAATTATAATATACAGATAGTTGGGGGTTTTCAGCTTTAAGCTTTCCCATAAATACTGTGTTTATATGTGTGATTGTTTATGGTTTTAATGTGCGCATGCGATTTTTTATATTTCCGCAAATTGATGATCAATAGTAGAAGAGGTTATGTATTATGCATGAAGCTCAAATAGTGTGTGATCAGAATAATCTCGGTGAATAATTTAACAGTTATTCAAAATTTCTACATGGTATCAGAGCATTATTGATCATTGGAGAAATTGTAAAACATTGAAGCGGTTGAGTTTTGTGCTGGTGGAATTCGAATTTGTAGCAGTGTTTTCTTGGCGTCAAAGTTGAGATGTATTTCAATGGATTGCGATTGGAGTATTCCCTTGAGGGAAGCTCGAATTATATTTCATTGGAAGGACAGGATGGAGGCGGTGCTAGATGAAAATGGGTTTAAGGAGTTCATAGATGCAGAAATTCCAAAGCCTACTTCTAGTGATGCTGTCGCACTTGACGCATGGAAAAAGAAGACAGCAAAGTGTCAAAGGTTTCTGTTGGAGGGCGTGAAGGATCACATAGTGTCTAGCCTTCATGGTAAGGCTTCTCCATTCTTGATGTGGAAAGCCTTGACAGATTTATTCCAAAGAAAGAGCAACCAGAGGAAGTTGGCGCTCAAGGATAGACTCAGAAACATAAAGATGGAGAAAGGCGACAGTATGCCCAAGTACCTCACGAAGTTCATCCAATGTAGGGATGAGCCAGGAAGTGTGGGGGTAATTTTTGATGATGAGGACTTGGTGAGCTTGGCTCTCCTAGGGCTTCCAAAGAGTTGGAATTCCTATCAGGACTATGTCAATGGTCGGGAGAAATTGCCAGGATGGGAGCGACTTTGGTCGGATCTTGTGCAAGAGGAGATAAGGCGAAGTACCAGGGACAGATCTTCATCAAGGAACTCTTATGAAGAGAATTATGCTTTGGCTGCCAAAGAAAATAAGGGGAAGAGCAAGAAAGCTTCTCATTCCAGTGCGAAAGGCAAGAAGCAGGACATGTCCAAGGTGAAGTGCTTTCACTATCACCAACACAGACATTACGCCACTAGTTGTCCACAAAAGAAGAAAAATAAGCAGGCTGTTGGGACTGCAGCTGGAGAGGCCTTAGCCTTGTATTTTGAGCTATAATTTTTGCTGATCGCATGCTTGGTTTCAAGTGTGATGGGTTCAGTGTGGTTTCTGGACAGCGGTGCATATTTTCACATGACAGGAGATCGAGATTTGTTTACTGATCTGGATGAGAAAGATCTTGGAGTGCACATCAAGATGGGCGATGATGGTAGATACAGTGTGACCAGTATCAGTACCATTTCCTTTGAGAGGGAGTCTGGTAAACCCTTTAGATTGAAGGAAGTGATGCATGTTCCAGGATTGAAGAAGAATCTTATCTACGTAGCGTGTTAGAAGACAGGGTCATGATGTTGTCTTTAGCGAGGAAAAGGATTTCTGCACGGTAAGGCAAGCGGTGAGACTTAGGTATAGGGGTTCGAGTTAGAACCTTTATCAATTGTAGGTAGATGGTTGTGCAGCAATGGCGGGGCAAGAGGCGAGGAAGGAGTGGTGAGCCGAGATGATGGCGAGCTGTGGCACAGGAGATTGGGCCACCTTCACCATGGAGCTTTGAAAATTTTGCAGCATATTTCTACCGGGCTTCCCAAAGGTACACTTGCGCAGTCAGATCAGTGCAAGGGATTTACTTTGGGAAAATTTGTGAAAGCCACCTTTCACGAGAAGGATAGTTGCGCCACGACGGTCCTTGAGAGAATTCACACAGACGTGTGTGGACCTTTCTCAGTAGCTTCGACAGCAAAGCATAGGTACTATGTGATATTTGTTGATGATTTTTCTCGGAAGTGCTGGATCTTCTTCATGCAGAAGAAGAGCGAGACATACTCAAAGTTATATGAGTTCAAGGCATGGGTTGAGAAAGAGTCAGGGAAGTAGGTGAAGGCTCTTAGGAGCGACAATGGTGGTGAATTCATATCTGGCGAATTCAAGGACTTTTGCAACGCAAAAGGAATTTGAAGATAGCTCATAGCGCCTCATAACCCACGGTAAGAGCGGGGTTGTTGAGCGGAAAGAATAGAACAATCTTGGGTGTTGCATGGGCGATGTTGCATGATCGGGGCTACCCACATTCCCTTATGGGCGGGAGGCATGCAATGCTGCCGGTATATGTCTTGAGAACCGTTGTCATCACAAGGATACTTGGAATGAGTACCCGAGGAGGCGTTTTACGGTAAGCTTTGATATTTCCCATTTGAGGATTTTTGGTTCACCTGTTTACATGCATGTGACGAAGGATGCCAGGAAGAAGCTGGAGCCGACTGCGGAGGTTGGGATATTTTTGGGGTACACTAATACGCCCCACAACTATCGTGTGTATTTTCCAGACAATCGAAGACTGTTGTGCGACGGGATATCAAATTTCGGGAGGAGAAAGCCATGAAGTGTTTGCTTGAGAGGGAGCTACACTTGCATGCAGATGAGGAGCTATTAGTTCCTAAGGATGAGTCTTAGGATGTGGATCAGCCACAAGATGGGGTTCATGGAGTGGAAGAGACCACTCAGGCAGTGCCAATCGAGAGGTGGAGACGCACTCGAGTGACGAGCGGCACCGAAAGTACGAGAAGGTTGGCAGGAGCACCTACATCCACGGGCGTAGACGGAGATAGTCACTTGATCGTGCTGCTGGATACATGGCTCTTGTGAGCAAGTGTATCGTGAAACGAGCCTCCCTCTTTAGGAAGCTGTGGAGGATCCCGCATGGGTAGATGCCATGGTGGAAGAGTATGATTCGATTGTTAGAAACAGTGCATGGGAGATTGTCCCGAGACCAGAAGGGAAATCAGTGGTGGGTTCGAGATGGATCTACAAAGTGAAGCAGGAAGCTGACGAGAGTGTGGAGAAGTACAAGGAAATATTTGTTGCCCGAGGCTTTTCACAGATAGAGGGGATCGATTATGAGGAGACCTTTGCACCTGTCGCAAGGTATTCTTCCAGACAGATGACTATTTCTCTCTCAGCGCAGATGGGGTGGCACATTCATCGGATGGATGTGAAGACTGCATTCCTCAACGGAGTCATTGAGGAAGAGGTGTACATAGAGCAGCTCGAAGGTTTTGAGATCTTCAGCAGTGAGTCGCATGTGTGCAGGCTCAAGAGAGCGCTGTATGGGTTGAAACAAGCACCTCGTGCTTGGTACACAAGGATAGACAGTAATTTCACCAGACTTGGATTCTCCAAGAGTGAGGCAGATCTGAACCTATACCAGATTGTGGTGGAGGGTAAGTTGCTGATCATTGTACTTTATGTAGATGATTTGATACTAACTAGTGATGAACTTTTGATACACTCATGCAAGTTTGATCTTGCAAAGGAGTTTGAGATGAAGGACTTGGGCCTCCTTTATTATTTCCTAGGATTGGAAATTTGGCAGCGGAAGGGTGGACTATTTGTGTCTGAAGGAAAGTATGCCCTCGAGATACTGGAGAAGTTAAACATGCAAGGCTACAAGCCTATTGATACTCCTCTTCCTGGTGGTTTGAGGAAAGAGGATGCTACATCGGTAGAGTTAGTGGATGCCAATGTTTATCGACAGTTGGTTGGTTCGCTCATGTATCTAGTCAACACGCGACCGGACATATGCTACGCTGTTAACCAGCTTTCGCAAGCTATGGTTAAGCCTACCAAGCTCTTTTGGAAGGCAGGAAAGCATGTATTGAGATATCTTAGAGGCACATCAGGATATGGATTATGGTACAGACAGTCGGATGAGGTGAAGCTGCATGGCTTCACAGATGCAGATTGGGCAGGGAGCCCAACGGACAGAAAGAGCACATCTAGAGGGATTTTGGTCGTGTAAACGGCGGTTTTCTTGGTACGACGGAAAGCGAGATCCGTGGCACTTTCGGTTCAGCGAGAGGTGAGTATATGGCGAGTTTAGGCATGCGAGGCTATATGGATGAGAAGATCCTGGTTAGGTTGTTCGTTTCACACTTAGAGCCTACTAATATTTATTGTCATAATCGAGTTCCATCCAACTCTCGGTTAATCTAGTATTTCATGATAGATCTAAACACATTGACATCCGGTATCATCATATCAGATATTGTGTGCGAGCGGAAGGTCATGTTACTTTCATACATTCCTACCGGAGGATCGGGATGCGATATCTTGATGAAGCTCACCGCGGGGAGCAAATTCGAATACCACAGGGGCAGGATAGGGGTTGCAGATAATCCATATCTTGTTGAGAGGGAGTGTTGAGATTGCAACAAGATGATGAGTTTAGTGGAAAGGAGTCGCCTTCACTAAGTGGGCCCGCAGGGTATTTTTGGCGCAAAGTATATTTTTAGACGATGTCTATTTTTAGACATATGGATCATGTTCTATGAGTTGCAGGATGCTATTTGTGGATGGTTGGTCAAGTCGGGAAAAATAGGCGGAATCTATTTTTAGACATATTGGGCGGAATCTATTTTTAGATTGCCAGTCTAAAAATAGATATGTCGAATATTATTAGCTCTTAATAATATTTAGACTCTAAACACAGTTAACTTGAAAGGAGGCTAATTGAACTCAACCGGCTTATCAAGTGGAGATCGAGTAGCAAGGGGTTGGATAGACGGAAGAATAGGCTACGAAAACTCAACAGACCTAGTGGACTAAGGGTTTCAAAATAAACGTATGGAAAATAACCACCACTAGGAGGTAGTGAGGATGACGAAACTATAAGTTCTGCCACTTTGACTGTATATCAAAACAGGAAGGAAAAAGAGAACCAATCAAAGCTTCCAAGATAAAAAGTAAGGAGATCAATTAGACCAAGTAACACAAATTTTAAATGGGCGTGTGAACGTAGGTGATTAATTTTATAACACTGAAACCAAAATCAGTTGTTTCATATTTTAAGAGTCGAGAAACAGGAAAAAGATGACTCTAGTCACTTTCAATTTGAAACGAGTGGGACAGGACAAGTGCTCGATGATCTTTTCCTTGTTTAAAGAGTCACAAAAAGATCGAAATGACTACTTAGGTATTCTAAGAAAGAGGGTATACCAGGTTTTCGTGAACTTCCATATACACCTTGGTGATCAAATGAAAGAGAAATGACCAAGGACTTAACGTATGTGTAGCTAGTCTCCCTGAATGTTGTGTTCGATGTATCACGGTTACAAGGCGGCAGACTTGGATTCCTATGGATAAAGGAATGCAACCTAGAGAGGTCTCCCTTTATATACGTGACGGTACAGGGAGCACAAGTTCGTACTAGCGTTGTCTAAAGCCAAAAGGCGAGCGACAGCTACTAGGTTTTAAGACGTCGGAACATGTCTCTAACCTATACCACTAGAAATGTTTCGGTAGGTTTCAATGTTGCCTTAGGTTCATTAAATGAATTTTACTATTGATCTTGGATTATGTTTCAATTTTAAGGCCCTATCGAATTTGGAACTCAACTTCCCTAAATGAAAACTATATGCAAATGAACATCATTGCAATTCAATGAATACTAGTTATGAGAAGGATAGAAATATTTCAAATAATAACAAGAAATGCGAAGAAAACTGCTAATGCCTCTAATGCAATCAATCAAAAACAAAACTCCTTCCTAGATTGACAAATGCTAGTTATGTAAAGGAAATTTCCAATTTCGATGCAATGAAAGAATGCAAAACATATTTTTTGATTTTTTCAAAGAAATGAAGCACACAATGTACTAATTCAATGGAAAACAAAATAAACACTAGTTTGAGTTTGGCGAATGTAGGAATTTAAAATTGAATGACTCAATCAATTCAAAACAAACACAAAAACATTCAAGCTAATGGAGCAACCTTTCAATCAAAGAGAGAGTTTCCCAAAATGAGCCAACAAGCAAAGTAATCGATGCTCAAAGTAAGAAGAAGAAGGACCAATCGAAAATTAAATGATCATTCAACCACAAAAAATACTCAAAAGGATCAAGAAAAACTCAGAATAATGACCCAAAACGAGACTGACAACAATCAAAGAGACTTGTTTCAATATAGAAGGCTCAGTGTACAAGAACACTTAGAAACCCTAAGGTCTTAAATGACACCGACAGGAAAATGGACAAACGACTGAGAGAAACAAATATACAATAGTCAACGCAGTACCAAAGGCTTAATCACACCCAAAAATAACCCAGAAGCAAGAAAAAATGACCAAAACACTCATTAAGGAAGTCAAACCAAAACCTACAAGGGTTGGCGCGACTGTAAGGCTATAATCCACGCCATACAGGGGTTGGCGCCAGTGCAAAAAGAGCAACCTGTGCCAATCAGCACGACCATTCAGAAAAAAAACTACACCAAGCTAGATACCTGTGGGAAAAAGAGGAAAAACCACAACCTAATGAGAAGAGGTCATCCTTGACACTCTGGAGCTGAACAGTGGATGGAAACTCAGCAAATAAACTAGAAAAGGACAGATAACTAAACCAATAATCAAAACTAACCTAACAGCAGCGGAGTCACCAATTTTTTATGAAGGTAAATCCTCTCTGCAGATAGAGATGATCCCTATAGCTCTAAGGTGGGTCTAGAAACAAAAGGACATGCTAAAGTGTTTCTTCCTAGTTAATGAATGAACAAAAGACATGGTAGATTGACCTACCTTGAATCCAACGTTGTCGTCGTTGCAAAAAGAGTAGTAGCCTCTCGCTCCTACCTCAGCAAACCACAATCCATTCGTTGTTATGCTTAGATACCTGCACATAGGACAAAGAACAAGAACAACATACGACATAATGGTTTCACTCATAACTATTAGCCAGTCAAAGAGGGCTAAACATATCACATCAAGTAAACATCATAACACAATAGTGGAACCAAAAAGTAGTCATGTATATAAATGAATAGAAGGAAGAGTAAAATTGGTGCTTTGACATTGCAGTCTCCTCCAGTGGGGTTCAAGCAAAGCACATCTCAAATGTTCATCAGGGAATTCAAACGGGATGAAGGAATGAACTCAAGCTCTCTTAGAAGTCATGGACTCAAGCTTCCTCAACGTAACTCCTTCTTATTCTATCTTCTCTAGTAATTCAGCTATAATATGTCCAATTCTCCAAGTTCAGCTAGCTTTTACTAAGAGAGATAGTTTCTTTTATATAGGAAGAGGAGGAGGTTGGTATCCCTACAAAGGTGGGAGGGAGTCCTATCCTTTAGAAGGGTTCTAAGGGAGGTGGAAACTACTAACTAAAGGAAGGAGTTCGTGGTTGTTTCAGTTCAACCACTCCCAATGGCTCATCCTCGAGGTGGTTGGAGTGGAACCTCCACCTCTATTTTTTTTTAAATTCCATAAATAACTTGGCACGAGCGTTTAACTAGCATAGAGTGCCAACTGGCGCGGGCTCAATGTTAAATTTCTCAGTCGACACGAGGGTGTAACTGACTACTCGCGCCAAGGCAAAAATAGAGGTTTTTACAGCTCTGCTCAGGGAATTGTCAACAGAAGGAATATTTTTCTCATGTAAAGGGACACAATGATGGTATTTGCAAAGCATGAAACTGCTTATTGATCACATAAATGACCCTCCAATGTGTGAGTTGGGGATTGCAGGGACAGTGACAAAATGTTGTGTAACAGGAGGGAGATCCAAATTCATGTAGAGGACATATATAGACTCACAAGATTATCATTGGAGGGAAGCAATGTCTCAACGGCCTTCCAAAATGTGTCCAAGAGAGCTAAAAAGACAGGGGATTGTGATTACTACAAAAATTATCAGACAAGAAGAGAAGGAAAGGGAGAAAAAATCAACCTCATCAACAACCAAGCGGTAAAGTTTTCCTGCTATTTGATAGTTGGGAAAAAAATGTGGCACTACACTAAAGGAGAATGCACCCTGGACACAATATCAGTCACAAAATAATGCATTCAAGGAGCACAGCTGAACTTGTAATATTCCTAATTAGCCCAAGCTAATAGGAATATTTCATTTTGCTTTGATTTTCTTAATTGATGAATAAAATGTAAAGGAGGACATGTAAACTCCTAAAAACATCAAAATAAATCAATGCCCAATGTGAACAGAGGCAAATCATGGCTACCTTAATAAAATACCCTTGTAGGTGAAGAAGGATTGAGGATATTGACTGGGTCAACAGGACCAAATCATAGCACTGCCTAGATGCATTAAACCTCCTTGTTGATCAGCGCAGTTTTAGATGGAGGGTCTTCATGTGAAAGGAGCTAGAGTTTTGAAGGTGGTTTAGGGTTTCTCAAGTTCTCATCTTATAAAATGAAGGTGAAGGCTCAAGAGAAGGTTTTTCATGATATTTGATTTTCATGTCTGTTTAGACAATTCGAATTCTCTTGGCTGTTTAGCAGAGAATTGTAAGGATTTCATGTTTAGGGATTCTCTTTCCTTACATTGAGTAGCTCTTGGAGGGCATTGTACTTCTCTTCCACTATCAGGCATATGGCCAAGCTCCATCTCCCTTAGACAACGTAAATCTTTTTTGGGTTTACTTGTTTCAGTGAGTTGCAGCAAGTGGAGACTAGATCTATTCAGATCTAGACTATACTAGTGCCTCTTCTCAGTGAGTGAGTCTTTTATCCTCCTGGAAGAGTGTATTAGCTGTTTGGGCTCATATTTTTATCTTGGCATCAGGCCAATCTATGTTTCAAGCTTACAACATAGTTTATCCTCTTGGACTGCATTATTTCCAGTTGCAGAGTTTCAGGGCATTTTGGCATTCATTTGGAGAAGAGATCTCTGGTGGATGGATCCTTCCTTCATCGTGGTGATCCATGGATTAGCCATCTAATCCATGTCTACTTTAGATCCAATCTATTTACTGTTGTGATTACTTCATATTTTCTGAATCATTTTGCAGATCTGCTGCAGTAAACTCAGGTCTACTCTTTGTATTTCATGTATTGCTGAAATCCCCAAGGGGAATGTAAAGTAAAGAAAATATAGTGTACCGATCTGTTATAGATTTGATATTTTGTGCAAAAATATATCTTAGATCTTATATGTAATGTATAGCTGCTACAGCTCCTGAATATTACATTGTACATTCTTGTTGCAGAGAAATAAAGTGTTGCAGTACCTCTTCCTAAGGGTTTCCTTCATTAAAGTCTTCATACTTTCTCTTATGCACTGTATAGAACTATCTGTAGACCTATTTTTTTGATCTACATGTATTTATTCAGCCTTATACACGTTTTCATACTGCTACTGCCCATAACAGCGTAACTTTCTGAAGCAGTCTTATGTGTTTGCTGCAAGTCTCTTATTTGAGCTATTTCTAGCTGCACTAGGTGTGGGAGATTTGTTTAACCCACATAGAATGATTTTTTTCAGCTCTAAATCTGGATGTGAAGTGTATAATATGTGAACTAAGGGATGAAAGCTCCATTTTACCTTATTTTTGTTGAGCCTCAAATTTGTGCTTTCCTTCACCTCATTTTACCTCACTTTCCCTTGTCCATTTCTATTTTCAACCCAATTGATCAATAAATATAGTTAAAATTACTTCTAGAATGATTTACATGACTGACTTGTTGAATTTTGTGATTTTTTCCATTGTTAAGCATTTTGACCGGAACTAGCTGCAGAATGCAGACATTCCATAGCTAACCGGCGATTCTACAGCTGCCTTCATGTTTGAGTATGTTCCAGGTGGCCTCTTTAGAAAAACCACATATGGGCATGATCCACGTTGTGTCTACATGGTTCGTTGCTCATCATGGAGGAAGAAATGGATTCTGGGTACGGTTATGCACGTGGGGAACACATTTATGAAGGGATACTCCTACTAGGACTGTCTCAGTCCAGATGTCTTTTCTTCTTCACGTAGCCACCTCAAAGACTCCTAAGATGATTCGGATAAGGAAAGACATTATTCCTAAATTGTTGTAATTATTGTTACTTGCATTCACTTTATAAACTCTTGAGTAGACCGAGAGCTTAGTTATAGATTTTATGTTAGATTTGCTGCTAGATTTTGTGCAAACTCTATGATACATTCCTGAAAACGCAGAGTGTCATGTTCAAACTTTTGCATCGTTAATGGAGCAGACAAAGTTATTTTGAAGGCGTGATTTAATTTGGAGTTGAATGCCGTCAAGTGGTAGAGGGCCCCTGCCTCTTGCACGGATTTCTTTTGCGTAAATTAGATAAGTTTTCCTAGCTGCCTTTACGTTTTGCATCTGAATTAGTAGTTGTTTTGTTTTAGCTACTGTAGTCGTATCCATTCTAGCTCTTCCACAAGAAGACACTCTTCCAACAGATTAAAATGATGAATGTTGAATGACTATGGTATTGTAGGATTAGGAGTTGAATTTATAGTTGTTTTAACTAGCTACTGTAGTTATATTCATTCCAGCTCTTCCACAAGAAGACATTCTTCCAACAGATTATAATGATGAATGATGAATAGCTATAGTACTGTAGGAATTAGTTGTAGTTTTTGCTATTCACTATCACAATTACACTTGTTCTAATCACTCTTCCACAAGAAGAAATTCTTCCAAGACATCCTTAAGAAGTTCAAGACATGACCGTGATAATGAATGATTTAGTTGCGTGTTTGTACTAAGTTTCATCTCTGATCTTGCTCTTAAACGCTTGCCCAAGACATCATAAGAACGAGTAGGGTATGGATGTGATAACTTAGTTTTTCATTTTCTTTCAGTTCATTTGTTTTTAATTGCATTCAATTACACAGTTAGAATTGTTCTATCCCTTCCAAAAGAAGGAACTCTTCCAAAATATCACTAATGATGAACAAACAGATTGTGTAACTTCATAGAATAATGCATGTTAGTATAGTGAAAAGCTCCGGAGTTTCATTGCATTTAATTCATGATCAATTACTTCATTTCAAAGTTTGATGATGACTTATAGTTCAGTATTGTTCTAAGCTTAGTGGCATCTTAGGTTCATTCTTAGATTAACTCATTGCACTTGCATCTCATATTCAAATTGTCAT
The DNA here is from genome assembly GCA_034641835.2 of Pinus albicaulis. Taxonomy (NCBI): domain Eukaryota; kingdom Viridiplantae; phylum Streptophyta; class Pinopsida; order Pinales; family Pinaceae; genus Pinus; species Pinus albicaulis. The sequence goes on along the minus strand of CM076569.1, from coordinate 453,555,287 downwards.
CCATTGCACAATAGATCACTTTAGTTGTTAGGATTAACAAGACAGCCTTCATTATTCACAAACATCTTCTTGTTCTAAAAACTACAACAAATCCATAGCCATAGGAACATAAGACAACATCACTATAAGGTCTGAAACCTCTCTGCAATTTCCTCATCATTTTTATAAACAGAGCTCTTCCTCAAAAGAACTACTTTGAACTGGAATCCAATAACTTCTTGAGTATAAGTTCTGTGACATTCAATTAAATTGCAGAATAGAACTAGGAATTAATCATAGAATAAAAGAGCTTAGGACAGAGTATTGCATCATTAGTGTTTAATTGTTTAGTTAGAGGATTTGCATATTTAATGATCATTTCTCAAGTTTAGTTTGTGTCATTTGCCTAAAAAGTCATTATCAAGCTTTTGCTTTCATTTAGTCATAGTTCAGATTCTGCTTTAGTGTTTCCAATTGCATTTTCCATTCCACACATTAGACTTAACTCGGTTTTGAACACCAACCTCTTTTCTATTAGTTTTCTAGGTAGTTTCATTGTGAACATAAAACACCAAAAGACCAAAAACATCATAAATTATCACAAAAGACCAAAAACATCACAAAACACCACATACAACGCATTAGGAAACAAGCACCTAGGTACATATGGTACACTTCACTTCAGCAGTTTACAAATCCTGGTTGACAATTAAATGAGCTCAGTTTAGGAGACTAGATTGAGACACAACATTTGGCGTCGTTGCCGGGGAAGTGAAAACTAGGTAACCTTTGTTTCTTAGCATAAAAAAAAAAACAATTTTATGCGTAGGGAGAGAGATTCAAGGGGAAGATTTATAAGCAGCAGAGGCATAAGTTTGATTTCTAGAACACCACTTGTTTCATCTAGATCTAGAACTAGTACACCTTCAACTCAAACCCATCTTCCATCCTTTACTGATCCTGGACTTCTAGAAGATCTAAGGACACCTATTCCATTAGAGAAACCTTCCACTTCATCCACTGAACCTGCCATAGAAGAAGATCTAAAAACTCCTGTTAGAGACACAAACCTTTCTACTTCCACAGGAGAGTCAACCATGGCAGAAGAAGGAGGAGGAGGAGTTGTTAATGGAGAACACACATTGTTTGGAGGAGGTAGAGGTAGAGGTAGGGGAGAAGGAGGAAGAGGAGAAGGAGGTAGAGGTGTAGAAGGAGGAAGAGGTAGAATAGGAAGCTCTTTTGGGTTCCCTATACTTGATGAAGAAACCAATACAACCATGAAAAACATTTCACCCTCTGTCCTTCCGAACTTCTATGGACTTAAAACTGAAGATCCTGAAACTTTCTTATTCGAATTTGAAGTGTTGTGTAGAACTTATGACTATCTACAAGATGCTCAAAAATTGAAATTATTTCCTTCAACTCTGAAAGGAGCAGCATTGAAGTGGTTTATGAGTTTAAACAATAGTTCTATTAGAACATGGGAAGACATGAGACAAGCATTTCTAGAGAGATACTTGGATTATTGTATGCCGGTTAATCATAAGGAGGAAGTGTTCAAGATGTTACAAAAAGAAGATGAAAACTTAGAAGATTTGTTGGAAAGATTTAAATACAACATAAAAAGGGCACAAATGGAAAACCTAGATCGAGACACTTTAAAAGCTCTTTTGTTGAAAACAATTAGGGATGAATGGTTGGATATCCTTAACATGATGGGAAAAGGGGATATATCACAACTCACATTACCTGAAATATCCGAGTTATGTATCAACCTTTCCAGAGGGAAATCTAAAACTGCCAAAGGTCCAAGAGATCCTGCTCTTGCAAGGGCAAGTAAATCTGCTTCTGGGACAGTAAGTAGATCAGAAATAGGACATATGCTTGATGATTTTAAATCTGACATCTTAGGGAGTCTTAGTGAACAAATAGACACCCTCAAGATATAAAACAAGCAAAAGGCTGAATCTGATGCCTTGGCAATCTTTTGTCCCAAATGTAGGAAGAAACATGCCTTGAGAGAGTGTCCTCTAGATGTAAAAGTTGTAGAAACCTGTGCTATTTGTTCTGAGAAACATGAGACCAAGAGTTGTCCTTCTCTTCCTGGTCTCAAGGCTATTTTTCAAGAAGAAACTTCTACAGACTCCACAGAATCTCTTAACTTTGTATCTAGAAGACCTTGGCAGGGACCTCAAACACAGGGATTTCATGATCAAATGTATAATCAACCTCCACCTTGGAATTCTTGGCAGCAACCTTGGCCCCAATTTCAAAATCAATCACAAGCTTGGGCAGAAGGATCAAAAGGTCCCTATGGAAGATACTCTCCATATTATCGGTATCCACCATCCTATCCACCATACCCACAAAATTTTCCTCAAAATCTTCAACAAAATTTTCAACAAAATTCTCAACAACATCATCAGAACCAACCTCATCAAAATCAACCATTTCCATTACCATTCCCTCAAAAATCCAATCAATTACCAGCTCAGCCCATACCAAACCCCAATAATAAGAATCCTCAGAATACATATATGATAGAAGGACAACAATTTCCAACTTATTTAATTACTCCTCTAGACATTAGTGATGTTCAACTTAGGTCTGGAAGGATACTTGAGAAGAGGAAACCTTCTGTGATCATACAAGAACAAGATAATTCTGAGGAAGACTCCCTACGGGTTAATAAAAGTCTTGGGGAAGATACATCCTTTCAAGACCAAAACATTGAAAAATTGAAACAAAAAGATCCAATAAATCCAACTCCAGTATTAGAGCAACCATCCACATCTACTTCTATACCTCCCTTTCCGGAAAGACTACAAATTGATAAAGGTGTAGAAAAACAAATAATGGTTCCTAATTATGACTTTTTGGATGAATTGAGAAATGTTTGCATTAAAATTCCATTATTGCAAGCCATCAAGGAAATCCCAATTTTAGCCAAAACAATAAAGGAGTTGAGTATGAAGACAACAAGAAAAATAATAAGAGAAACCAAGAAAATTCAACTGGTAGGACAAATAGCAGACATTATGATGGGCAAGATTGCTATTCCAAAGTATCTTGACCCAGGAAATCCAGTTGTCAAAATTCACATCAATGGAATTGAAATTAAAAACACACTCATTGACTTAGGAGCAGCAATAAATATCATGAGTAGACAAATCATGGACAAACTGAAACTTCCTAATCTTCTCTTTACACCCACATTATTACAATTAGCAGATAGATCTGTGATCAGACCAGATGGGGTAATAGAAGACATTTCAGTGTCCCTAGACTCTTGGGAGTACCCTGTGGATTTCATGATCCTAACACCCAAGAATAATCTAGGAGGCCATCCTGTTATACTAGGAAGACCTTGGTTGGCTACAGCTGATGCTTTTATTAGTTGTAGGTCCAGTGATATGTATATTTCTTATGGTAGTTCAAAAAAGAAATTCACCTTATATCCTCCAGCTAGGACAATTACAGAACTAGATGACACTCAATGGATAGAGGATGAAGAATACTTACAACCACTCTTCACAATTTCAGAAATTAGTGAAGATAATCAAATTCTGAATACTCTAGAAAATTTTGAATCCTCTCCAGAGCATAAACATGAATCATTTCAAGAGGGATCCAATATTGAATTTTTTTCATCTAGGCAGATGTCTCTTCATTCTATGGACAAATTTGGCAGCTCTACAAGTGAAATTTTTCCAGGCAAAACCTTGAACATAAACAAAAACCTAGAAAAATCTCAACAAGAAGAGTTAGTCAAAATATTACAGAGACATTCTTCTGCATATGCATGGGAATACACTGACATGAAAGGGATAAGTCCCAAGACTTGTACTCATCACATCTATATAGAGGCAAATTGCAAACCAATCAGACAACCTCAAAGACGGATGAATCAAAATCTTAGGGAAATTGTCAAGGAAGAATTACAAAAATTGTTAAATGTTAACTTCATCTATCCTATTTCAGATAGTCAGTGGGTTTCCCCTTTAGTAATTGTACCTAAGAAAAATGGAAAATGGAGGGTGTGTGTTGACTACAGAGAACTGAATAAAGCTACTCTTAAAGACCATTTTCCCTTACCTTTCATAGATCAAGTATTAGATACATTAGCAGGTAAAAAGTACTTTTCATTCCTGGATGGATTTAGTGGTTACAATCAAATCCAAGTAGCACTTGAAGACCAAGATAAAACCACATTTACTTGTCCTTGGGGTACCTATGCCTACAGAGTATTGCCATTTGGGTTATGCAATGCACCTGCAACATTCCAAAGGGCAGTATTAGGAATTTTTTCTGATCTGATACATGACTGTGTAGAGGTGTATATGGATGATTTTACAGTTTATGGGGATACATTTGAAGAGGCTTTAGAAAACTTGGAAAAAGTCTTAAAAAGATGTCAAGAAGCAAACCTTTCTCTTAGTCATGAAAAATATTTTATGATGTTCACTGAAGGTATTGTTTTAGGGCACCACATTTCAGGGGATGGGATTAGAGTAGATGAGGCGAAAGTTGAAGTTATTTCTAACCTATCCATTCCAAATTGTCAAAGATATGTTAGAAGTTTTCTAGGATTTACAGGGTATTATCGGAGATTTATAGAAAACTTCACCAAAATAGCATCTCCTCTCTTCAAATTACTCACCAAAGATTGTGAATTTAAGTGGACTTCTGATTGCCAGTTAGCTTTTGAAACCCTGAAAAACAAAATTTCTGAAGCACCTATATTAAGGGGACCTAACTGGAAATTACCTTTTCATATCTCGACAGATGCTTCCGATACAGCTCTAGGAGCAGTATTGGGACAGAAAGATTTGATTCCCTATGCCATCTATTATACCAGTAAAAATTTGACTCCTGCAGAGTTAAACTATACTGTAACTGAAAAAGAGTTTTTAGCTGTTGTTCATGCCATAAACAAATTCAGACACTATATAACAGGCTATGAAACTTTTGTTCACATTGATCATTCTGCAATTAGATACTTAATGAACAAATCAATTACTAATGGCAGAGTCATAAGATGGTTATTGCTCTTACAAGAATTCAACATTACCATTCTAGATAGGCCTGGAAAACAAAACACAGTAGCTGATTTCCTATCTAGACTCAAAAATATCAAAGATGACACTCCAGTTGAAGATCAATTTCCTGATGAATATCTTTTTGCAATCTCTACTCAAACTCCATGGTTTGCTGATATTGCTAATTATTTAGTTTCAGGAAAATTTCCTTTAATTATGAATGCAAGGGATAAAAGAAAAATCATTAATGATAGTGCAAGATATTCATGGGTCGCTAATGAGTTGTACAAGACAGGTCCAGAGTTGATCATTAGAAGGTGTGTTCGTGAAGATGAGATGCCTGAAATTCTCAAGGCATGTCATGATGAACCTTGTGGCGGACACTTTGCAGATAAGAGGACAACCTATAAGATCCTTAATTTAGGATATTATTGGCCATCTTTGTTTAAAGATGCAAGGGAATATGTCAAAAGGTGTGACAGTTGCCAAAGGGTAGGGAAACCTTCTCCTTCGGGTGAGATGCCATTACAACCTCAGGTACACATTGAACCTTTTGAAAAATGGGCCTTGGATTTTGTAGGACCTATTAGTCCTCCATCAAGACAAAAGAAATACATATTAGTTTGCACTGATTATGTTACTAAGTGGGTAGAAGCTAAACCATTACTTGTTGCTAATGAATCATCTGTAATTACTTTTCTTTTTGAGGATATTTTCACTCGTTTTGGTGTCCCAAGGGAAATTGTTACAGATCAAGGAGCTCAATTTACATCAAGGCTAGTGGAGCAAATGATGGAGAAGTACAAAATTAGACATAGAACATCTACTCCTTATCATCCACAAGCAAATGGTCAAGTGGAATCCACTAATAAGGTCATTGAAGGAATCCTAACAAAGACTGTTCATCTACATATAAGAGATTGGGTAGATAGGCTTCCTGAAGCCTTGTGGGCCTATAGAACTACATGGAGAAATACAACAGGCCATACTCCTTATGAGCTTGTTTATGGAAAGCAAGTTTTGTTTCCCATAGAATTCCAAATTCAAACCTTCAAGATGGCAGTTCAGCTAGGACTTGACTTAACGAAGGCACAAAAGCATAGACTGGAGAAAATTAATGAATTGGATGAGATCAGACAAGATGCAGTTCAGAAAACAAGTCTAGTCTAACAGAAAAGGGCTATATGGCATGACAAGTACATCAAAGAGAAGAAATTCAAAGAGGGTGACTGGGCTCTCTTGTTTGATTCAAAATTCAAGGATTTTCAAGGTAAATTTCAGACACATTGGCTTGGGCCATATGAAATTGTTGAAATTTTTGATAATGGAGCAGTAAAAATTAGAACTATAGATGAAGAAGAGGTCACTTTTCTTGTGAGTGGTCATAGATTGAAGTTGTATCACAAACCACTCTCAAGAGAAGAATTTGTCAAGAAGTTCCAAGAAAGCAGTGATGTGAAGTTAATGAAGAAGAATCTCTCTTATTCATCAACTTGATTAAATTTTCTGAAGCATTTCTCTTTTAAAAAAAAATAAAAAATAAAAAATAAAGGTATAAACATGAAAACCAATCATTGATTGGCATGTTTATACAGAAAAGATAGGGTGAAAATCAGAGTCTCTCTGACACTCTAACTTTTCCCATTCTTGTTTTTATAAGCAGCTGTTATACAAATCATAAGTACAGTTCCATAGTACTTATGATTCATTTCATCTCACTCCATTCACTTATTCATCCATACTCCGTCTCATCCATCATTCATATTTCACTCCATTACACATCTCATTCATTTCACTCCATCTTCCATTCATTTCATTTTCATGTCAAAACACAAAATTTGATATCTTGCTGTAAGTGAATAAAATATGTCATGAATTGCAGTACAACCCTTATGTTCCTTCATTCCATATTCATGAACTGAATCCATTCCATTCTATTATCCACTTCATACATATCATAATCCATCATCCATTTTCATTCATACCACATAACATTTCACCCATACTCCAAAAACATTCCATTTTCATGATTAAAGTGTTTTACAGGAACATTCTGCAGCTCAGTGGACATTCTGCAGCTGATCAGCCTTTCTGCAGTCCGCTAGTCTTTCCGCAGCTACAAATCCTGAAGACATCAACTAGCAGACATCAGAATTACAACAAAGTGACCCAGTGAATTCATGAATCAAAAACATCAAGAAAATTATGAAAGATTCCTCCAAGGATGAGCAGAGAAGACAAAAGCTACAAAATTCAAATAAAGGGCAAAGGTAATAAGTTTAAAATTACAATGGCATTTCATAAAAATTTAGCATAGTTTAGTTATGGATTATTCGAAAGTGTTGTTTTAATTGTTTTTATTGATCAAACACCAACAAACCCTCTACAGAATTTATATTAAAATCTTCCATTTCAAATTTCATATTCGATAGCATTTAAGCGGTGAAACGGCCAAAGCATTTGAATTTTCCACGTCTCTTAACCAATACATTTAATGATGATGATTTCCTCTGCCGTCGTAAAATCCTCCGCCGTCTCCTCAATCATTAATACAATCCCTCCAACTCACTCCACTACTCCATTCCGTGACCACTACCATAACTTCATTCCGTAGCCGGCATTCCATTCCGAAGACAGAGATATTATTATCACCAGAAGCAGAGCTAAAGGATATCAGTATGAATAGCATTGAGCATTGTAAACACAGAGTAGAGCAGAAAGGTAAATTTGAAAGTATAACAGTGCGAGGACTTGAAGCCACTTGATTCTGTGGGCAAATAGAATATCACTGTGGACGGAGTTTGAAGCATTTTCACTATCAACACAGAATTGTAGCAGAGTGGAGTTTGAAGTCTTTTGTTACTAAAAGACAGAGGTTTTAAAATTGAAACCATTTGCTACCAGAGACAGAGGTGTTGTAGTGTTAAGTTCGAAGTCTGTTGTTACCAGAGACAGAGGTGTTGTAGTGTTAAGTTCGAAGCCTGTTGTTATCAGAAACGGAGGTGTTGCAGTGATTGAAGTTTGAAGCATACCATCTGCTACTAGAGAAAGAGGTGTTGAGTTTGAAGTCTGTTGTTACCAGAGACAGAGATGTTGCAGCGTTGAATTTGAAGTCTTTTGCTACTAAGAGCCAGAGGTATTGCACAAAAAGAAATTTGAAGCCATCTGCCATTTTCAATCAAAGACATTTTCAACTCGAAATTTGAAACTGCTTTCATCATCAAACAAAGGCATAGCACTCCGACATTCAATTGTCAACAGAAGCATATCAGTTCGAGGTTTTAAAGGCATTTGTTATTATCAATCAGAGGTATGTCATTCCAAAATTGAAGCCATTTTCATTTAGAGCTTGAAACCATTTCAGTTCGAAAGAGAAAGTCATTATTTTGTGGGTAGAAGAGTGTTAATTTGATATTGAAAAATCATGGGTTTAATTGTAAGGACTGAACCTGTGGGTTCAAAATATTTAGAAGGTTACCCACAATGCAAGGAAATGTTACAACAAATAGGATGGCTTCAATTTTTGGAAAAATTTAATGGCTTCCATAAAGAAGTCACCAAAACATTTGCCAGATCATTCCAAGGAACCGAAGTTGAAATAGGGGATGTCAAGTTCACTGTTACTGAATTTTTTATAGCAGAGGCTACAGGATTGTCCAGAACTGGGGAGAGATGGTTTAAAAATAGGGAATTCCACAATGAATCCTGGAAACAAATTTTAAAATCACCAAATATGGATGTTAGTGTATTCAAGAAAGGAATTCCCAGTACTGCATTGAAAAACAAATGGAGAAACATACTACTTCTTTTACAAAAAATTGTTACATGTGAGGGTAGATATGGGACATTTTATGTCTACCACATTAGACTAATGATGCATTTTCTGGGAGAAGATTTAAATCTACCATATTTCTTGCATCAAAGTCTGAAGAAGATGGCTTCCTGTGTTCAGAGAAGAATTCAATTTTTAGAGACAGCCCTGTATCATCATGGTTTAGTCAAAATTTTGATTGAGCATCATCTAGCTAAAACAAATGATACATGGGATGATTTCTTAATAAGAAATCATTTTGAAGAAGCAAAATAACCATCACCTGAACCACAACCTACAAAGAGAAGTAGGAAATGGAGGGCTTCAAAAGTTGAAATTGACAAACCAGCCCAAGAGAGCAGTGAGGAAATCATTTTGGAGAAGTTGACTCGAATCAAGAGGCAACTTAAGGAAGAAAAGATAATCAAGGAATCTACCACAAAGAAAGGAGAAGGATCCTCTCAGCTTAGGAGAAGCCACAGATTAAAGGGAAAACTGAAGAAAACATCAATCAAACAAACAGGGGTAATCAATATTGAAGATGAAGAAACATCCATTGAAGAGGATGATGAAGAATATTTTTATGAAGGCACCCCTGAAATTGATCCTGCTCAACAGGAAATTTATGACTATGTGGAAACTCTAGAGAGGACAGCTTCAGAAAGCAGAGAGAGAACCCCCAGTCCTCCACTGTCTGAAATTGATATATTAAGAAGGGATAGGTATGAGTTGGAATTATTGAATAGACACATCAAAAATGAGAATGAAATTCTCAAAGATCAAATCAAGCTCAAGACTGACATGAACTCAACCTTATCCCTGCATATAGACAAAGTGGAGAGGACCAATGAGAAGATGAAGACAAGGAACAAAAATTTAATCAGGGCACTCACAAACCTCAGGTTCAAACTTGTGATCAGGAAACCCAGAAGGCCTCTAGCTTTCAGACAAAGGAGAAGAAGGGGATTAGATGTCCTTGCAGAAGCCTCTGAATTCATAGGATAATTTGCATGAGGACATGCAAAGAGACAGCAATGGGGGTATGTTGAGCCTCAAAATTGTGCTTTCCTTCACCTCATTTTACCTCATTTTCCCTTGTCCATTTCTATCTTAAACCCAATTGATCAATAAATATAGTTAAAATTACTTCTAGAATGGTTTACATGACTGACTTGTTGAATTTTGTGATTTTTTCCATTGTTAAGCATTTTGACCAGAACTAGCTGCAGAATGCAGACATTTCGTAGCTAACCGGCGATTCTGCAGCTACCTTCATGTTTGAGTATGTTCCAGGTGGCCTCTTGAGAAAAACCGCATATGGGCATGATCCACGTCCTGTCTACATGGTTCGTTGCTCATCATGGAGGAAGAAATGGATTCTGGGTACGGTTATGCACGTGGGAACACATTTATGAAGGGAGACTCCTACTAGGACTGTCTCAGTCCAGATGTCTTTTCTTCTTCACGTAGCCACCTCAAAGACTCCTAAGATGATTCGGATAAGGAAAGACATTATTCCTAAATTGTTGTAATTATTGTTACTTGCATTTACTTTATAAACTCTTGAGTAGACCGAGAGCTTAGTTAGAGATTTTATGTTAGATTTGATGCTAGATTTTGTGCAAACTCTGTGATACATTCCTGAAACGCAGAGTGTCATGTTCAAACTTTTGCATCGTTAATGGAGCAGACAAAGTTATTTTGAAGGCGTGATTTAATTTGGAGTTGAATGCCGTCAAGTGGTAGAGGGCCCCTGCCTCTTGCACGGATTTATTTTGCGTTAAATTAGATAAGTTTTTCTAGCTGCCTTTACACTTTGCATTTGAATTAATAGTTGTTTTTGCTAGCTACTGTAGTCGTATCCATTCTAGCTCTTCCACAAGAAGACACTTTTCCAACAGATTAAAATGATGAATGTTGAATGACTATGGTATTGTAGGATTAGGAGTTGAATGTATAGTTGTTTTAACCAGCTACTGTAGTTATATTCATTCCAGCTCTTCCACAAGAAGACATTCTTCCAACATATTATAATGATGAATGATGAAAAGCTATAGTACTGTAGGAATTAGTTGTAGTTTTTGCTATTCACTATCACAGTCACACTTGTTCTAATCACTCTTCCACAAGAAGAAATTCTTCCAAGACATCCTTAAGAAGTTCAAGACATGACCGTGATAATGAATGATTTAGTTGTGTGTTTGTACTAAGTATCATCTCTGATCTTGCTCTTAAACGCTTGCCCAAGACATCATAAGAACGAGTAGGGTATGGATGTGATAACTTAGTTTTTCATTTTCTTTCAGTTCATTTGCTTTCAATTGCACTCAATTACACAGTCAGAATTGTTCTATCCCTTCCAAAAGAAGGAACTCTTCCAAAATATCACTAATGATGAACAAACAGATTGTGTAACTTCATAGAATAATTCATGTTAGTATAGTTGGAAAGCTCCGGAGTTTCATTGCATTTAATTCATGTTCAGTTACTTTGTTTCAAGTTTGATGATGACTTATAGTTCAGCATTGTTCTAGCTTAGTGGCATCTTAGGTTCATTCTTAGATTAACTCATTACACTTGCATCTCATATTCAAATTGTCATCCATTGCACAATAAATTACTTTAGTTGTTAGGATTAACAAGACAACCTTCATTATTCACAAACATCTTCTTGTTCTAAAAACTACAAATGATCTATAGCCATAGGAACAGAAGACAACATCACTATAAGGTTTGAAATCTCTCTGTAATTTCCTCATCATTTCATAAACAGAGCTCTTCCTCAAAAGAACTACTTTGAACAAGAAACCAATAACTCTTTGAGTATAGGTTCTGTGACATTCAATTAAATTGCAGAATAGAACTAGGAATTAATCATAGAATAGAAGAGCTTAGGACAGAGTATTGCATCATTAGTATTTAACTGTTTTAGAGGAATTGCATATTTAGTGATCATTTCTCAAGTTTAGTTTGTGTCATTTGTCTAAAAAGTCATTATCAAGCTTTTGCTTTTATTTATTCATAGTTCAGATTCTGCTTCATTGTTTCCAATTGCATTTTCCATTCCATACATTAGGCTTAACTCTGTTTTTGACCACCAACTTCTTTCCATTAGTTTTCTAGGCATTTTCATTGTGAGCATAAAACATCAAAAGACCAAAAACATCATAAATCATCACAAAAGACCAAAAACATTACAAAACACCACATACAACGCATTAGGAAACAAGCACCTAGGTACATATGGTACACTTCACTTCAGCAGTTTACAAATCCTGGTTGACAATTAAATGAGCTCAGTTTAGGAGACTAGATTGAGACACAACAATTTTCACATAATTTTTTGAAAATAACGTCTTCTCTGCAAGAGTTGATGAACAGTCCCATTTTAGGATATTACAGAACTGGTGCACATTCTTTTTGAATGAACTATTTGAGGCTGGTGAGGACAACTACAGGTGAGCCACAGGCTTCATCTATGGTTATCTCATCATGGCCTTTGTAATGTGGAAGTGGACTCACCCAGGGATCAGACAGCTCGCAGAAATTACGCACGACCAACCAATGGCACTAAGGTTCATGCCCTGGAGAGTATCAGGAGATTCAAGTACCAAATAAGTCAATGAGGAGGCTTTTAAATTTTGGTATAGACAGATGGTCGATGTGGTGGGGAGCTAGCAAAGGGTTCCAAGGGACATATTTGATACATACTCTCCACAAATATGGTTTGGGGTGACCCATAACAGACTTACATCCGACCAAGTTGCGTTGGCAAAACCACTTTCCAAATGTGGCCACTAAAGTTCCAAGTAGAGGAGGAGGCCTTCCACACAGAAGTTTTTTCATGGCCAGGAGTGGTGATGGAGGTCAGAAGCGGGATCCCACGTTACTCATTTGTGAAAATTCTACCAAAATCACTCCCAGGGAAAACACCAGAAGAAGTTGCACAGAGGATCTCACAACTGCAACTACGACCACTACTAGACCAGCTTGATGCATGGGTAAAAGTATTCAACCTGGTAATAGAAACTCTTACAAGCACATCTACTGTATTTCCTAATTTTTCTTAGTTTCAAACAATGAAGTCTGCATCTCCGTCCACAACCAACCCCATCATTACTTCTCTACCATCCACCACATTCAATTCCCCTTCGCTAACCATAGTCACTCAAGTTCGCAAGACCAAGGCGACCAAGCCTCCAATACCTGCACCCAAACCAAAGAAAGCATGAACTACGACACCCAAACAAGTAGTTTATCTCACGGGTGAAGACCAGCCCCAGCCTATGGTTACAGGAATACTAATTCAAGAAGAGCCAGAGGTTGCCACCCAAACAACCTCTTCGCTACTTGTGTTCGATATGTCCTCAGTCCTGAACATTCAGACATCATCGCCACTTCATACGCACAATTCATCACGACACACTTCATTCACATCCAAGGACCAACCTGCCCACACTCCATCCACCTCAGCAACCATTTCAGATTTGATAAAACCAGGGACCAAAACAAATGGTGATACCGAGGCAGAAGTTAACTCGAGTATGGCTGGAGTACCCGAGGTTGACCAAACCATGGTGGGACAAGGCACATATCTAGAGCTATTAGTCCAAGGAGGGTCTTTCAATTCTGATACAATGACCACCCCACCAAAGCTAAACCCTTTCCATCAAACCAATCTAATATTGCAATAGTTCATACCATACACTAGTATGAACGTCCTCAAACCCTAGCTACCGCAACAAAATTAGCCAACATCTCCACGAGGACTTTCAAAGAAATCAATCGCCAGTGGGAAACCACTCAGGGAGAGACAACCGACCCAAGAGATGTCGGTCGCTGAAAACTTGCAGAGTTGGGGAGCTATCCAACTACACATTTTTATCCAAATGGCAGCACAACAAGCAGAAGGACTACATAATGACCTCCAACAGAGGTTCAAGCAGCAACAATAGCAAGTGATCGTGCTTACTGATGAGCGCAATCAACTCAAAAGTGAGAAGGATATCCTACAGGAGCAGCTGGAACAAGTGACAGAGGTCTTTAAAGACCTATGGCCGACCGTCATTGCCCAGGACATCAAAACACCAGAGGACATTTCGACATGCTCAATGGTCGAAAGATCCATTCGAGTAAATATGGCATACACGAACCTTAGCAGAGAAAACCAAGAACTAAAAGAGGTGCTTGCAGCTAGTCCATAATTTCCAAATCCCTCCATGGTATATGATGAGAAGGTAATAGAGAGACAGAGGCAGATAAATGGCATAAGGGAAACCCTCAGGACAATGGTTAAAGAGGCCTATAGTCTGTTGGAGCAGTTACATGAATGCTTGAATTCATTGACGATGAAAGCACAACTAATTTCAGTGCAGCTTCAGAAAAATTTTACGGAAATCAAAGAAGCAAGAGATCCTGTCAGCAAAACACAACTGTATGACCAGGTAGACATGCTTGAAACCAAAATTCAGAAAATTGAAGAACACTCAGCGGTAACAAAAAAAATTCTCAGGGAGCTAAGGAAATTGGTAAAACAAAAGGCTGAGGCAATACAAAAAATGGTGGCTGAAGTCAAGCCAAAGATACAGGAAGTGTTCAAAAAGTTGCCACCTGTGGCAGATGAAACGGAGGCTGAAACGGTCATCACTCAAATGGAGCATCTACTCAAATAATTGCAACAAGAAATAGTTGATTTCACGAAACTCAGGACATCAACGTTGAGCAAGGTTCCCGAGTTGGGGCCTTTTTTAGAGCTGGGCGAAGCAATAGGAGAAACTAAGCTAGCTTCGGAAACCGATAGACCACCGGAAGCTGCAACAGCAGGGAAAGACTGACTCAGGACGAGTCAATAGCGTGTGGTCGGGGCCTGTTGGGGCTTTTGTTTTTGGGACAGAATAATTTTGAGTTGTGGAGAGCTGGAGGACAAGTGGAGGAACGCAATTAGGGTAGACAATGAGTTTTCATGGTTGCGGAAAGCTAGAATACAGGTGGCACGGAATTGGAAGAGAACAGTGCAAATGGCAGAGGTGGGAGACAAGAATAATCATTAGAACTCCCAGTGAGAGAGAAGAAAGTGGAGCACAAAAGAAGCAAGTACTGACAGTGTCATTCAGCGAGAAACAAATAGGCAAGTAGTCATTCAATTCAGGGTTAGAGTTAGTCAGTCCAGTGAGAGGCCGAGGAGAAGCAGAGCCTCAGGAGAGCTTTGTGTGAAGTATTTTGTACTGAACTTGATTGTAATAGACTCTGCAGGGCACATGTATGATGTTTTGATATTGATAATGAAATATGGTTGTTTCTGTGTGTGATATCGCGAGTTGATTGATGCTTAATTTCTTATGGTGAATGTATGTATAACTTAAATTTTTAATTCAGAATTCTGAACATGTCCTGATGAATGATAGCTCCTTCTTAGAGTTGAGATATGTATGTAGCTTCTAAATATCCATAGCTGCTATCTTTGTTCATATTTTTCTTCTACCTCATCTAGTTTCTAATCTTATTATGGTCGCGACATGCCTCAGGTGAGAGACCCCACTCCCTGGAGCAGGGTGAAAATGTTGTCGTCGTTCTAGACTACTGTGGAAACCATGTTCGCCTCAAGCCTGAACCTGGGTATTGCCTAGAGACCTCCTTTTTCACCAATAATTGTTGTTGTTGGTGTGCTTGTGCAGCTTGCTGTTGTGCATATTTGGTCTTTGTCTGTGCAGTCTCTTCTCGGTATTGGAGCTCATCTGCGATTACTGAATGTAGAAAATGTAATTTACCTGCAGGCAATAATGAAATATTAACATGAATATCACCTGTACCAGTAAATTGAACACATTGGTTAGCATCCATTTCTATTGTCGGCAGGGGGATGTGGAAAAATCGTGCATCCCCTAATGCTTGCAAGGCAACATCCAACAGTTTCATGTGTGTAACATGCGTAGTGGTTCAACTCACCTAAATCACGTTCTCCTGAATCTGGCTTGACTAAAATTTTAATTCTTGCAACCTGACTTGTACGATATCCAACGCATATTTTTATTAGACTTCCATGTTAGTCCATCGATCTTCCATCACAAAGGTAATAATATTCGTGATCTCATTGACTTCATCCTTTGTGAGCTTCAGTACCTCCTATCCTGCATTCTTATATCCCTTCTTCTTCTTGCGTGATCCAACCACATTCTGAGCGCCGCACTTAATGCCTTTTGATGTTTCCACTTCTCCGATCTCCTTAGGCGCAGAGCCATTCTTCTCCGCCATTGTCGTTGTGTCAATGGTTTCTCTGGTCGTAGAGGGTGTTGGTTCCTTCTCTGTAGGTTTCCTTGTAACCGTCATTGTCGCTATCTCGGTTTTTGCAAGATTTTCCGTAGCTTTCTTCATGGATTTTCTTGTCGGAGTGCACGATTGTGTAGGTGGGGTAAACTAGGCTAGTGACCATTATATTGTCACTCTAATTAGATCATCATAAATTACCAGATAGGGCAACTTATACTATACACCCTATAAAGCATCCTTGGCGTGGATATGTATATTGTGAAACATAGCCTTAAAGTTGGCTATCATTTTGTATTGATCGTACAGGGAAGGAGATAGTCGAGGCTTGGAATGCACCGCTTGGTTCAGTGTTGCATCATATAAAACCAAAAATATTTTATTCTCTTCTACGTGCACTGGGTCAGACAAGTTCCAAAGTTTTGTGTAGCACGTGGAATTGCACATTTTCTCTTAAATTTCAGGGAATTGTGTGTCTTCAGGGGTTCTCCATCCAATAACTGTAATCAGTAACAATAGCCACGCACACTAGAAGGGCTTGACCTCCTCCTGTGCCTCGTACACTGATCTAAACTTGATATGTTATTTTTTTTGTGCTAATTACAAGTTCAGAATTATATTTTATTTGCTTCTTGTTTGCTTATCATTGCTTTAGTTTCCTTGGTGCAGGTGAGTGTCAAAACAGGAAATTGTCTTGTTTTTATGTTGAAATTAATGACATATAAACAAAATAAGTAATAACTAAACAAAAACATAAATGTGAACAACAAAACATAAAAATAGCCATCAACACATTTTTTTGATGAAGGAGTTCACCCCTCCCGGGCTACATCTCCTTGGTCCAGCTCCATAGCTTGGGCCTCTTGTATTAGCTAAAATTTGGAAACATTGATGTGTAAATTATTCAATTGCTCCTGAAACTTATTCTATTTTCTTCAGAGCATACAAATCATCTAAAAATGACTGTCCAATTACTGAAAACTGACTCTGGCTGGTCCAAACTTGACCTCCTTCCCTGGTGGCCCTAGGCTCCCTCAAACTTCCCTATAGCAAAATTACATGTAGAAGTCATTATCAGCCTTTGAAACATGTACCATTCTCTCTGTAATTCCAAAATCATCTAAAATTGACTATTCATTTTCCCAATTTGGTCGAATATTTCCTCCATTATGGAAAAAACAAATTTCCATAGTTTTCCTCCTCTAAATCTCAAAATCCGCTAGTTAAAATGACTAAATTTAGCAAATCCGAAAAAATTGGCACACTCCACCAAAATTCCACTACATTAACTGTGGATTAAATATAATATAAGTTCATTTTAAAGATAATATTAGCGCTAGCCCTCGGTGCTTGGTCGCATTGTGAAGGTCATATGATGGAGAGGCTCGCCAGCGGGCTGGGCCCTCCGTGCTCCACTGGTCCCACCGCATGAGGTTAAATGAATGTGATGCGGAAACCTTAACAACAGTCACTGCCCCAGCATATTGGTAAGAGGGTGGATTGTGGGGCGAAGGTCTGATGTTCAAACTCAACCCCGCCTCGTTATATACCTTTTACCACTATATGATATCAACGGCCTTTGCATTTGTATATGCGTCGGACTATGGCATTTGGCATTTGGTAGTTGGAATTTAATAAACGGACTTACATTAATATTTCCCAATGACCCATATGATATTTGATATATGTGGATTGCCCATCGACTATGGTTTGGATTTAAATTAAAATTTAATATAATAATATATATAATATATAATATGTTTAAGCATATAATATATTATATTATATAATATATATAATATTAAATCATAATTAAATAATAATAATAAAAATACAATTCCACCTTAGATACATTAGGAAACTTCACCCACATAGACCAAACTGGTGAATTAGAAAGTGCCACTTGTCATAGCCTCGTTGGCAAAAACCTGAAGAATATTCCTAGAAGATTCTTTTTTTGCTGATTGGGCTGCCATGTCAGCAACCTGTCCAATTTGAAAAAAAATTCAGTTGTTTGAGAAAACAGACAACAAGTCATAACTTACTCATATGAAATTGGATTTTGAGGAAACAAGTAGCATTGGAATCCTAGTGACAAGCTCTACGTTTTCATCCTAGTTTCGAGAAATTATGAAAACTTTGATTTTTGAGTTAAATACTGAGCACCGGATCATTCCTCCCCACTAGAAGCCTTTTGGACCCCAAAATATCTCTTGATTACTGATTATGTGGATGAGGGGACTGTTCCCTCACCCTTCTAGTCTCTATCCACTGAAATTTTCCCAATTTCATCATTTGGAGCTTTTCATAAAAAGTCAAATTTTTCCTCAATCCTTGCAACCTTCTCTTGTTGTCATTGACACCGTCATGCTGCAATATTTCTGATTTTGCAAAACAAAAATCTATTCTTGTAGAAACCATCTTGTTCCTACCTTGGTCAACAATCAAAGAAAACTTAGAAACTTTCTCACCTTGCACACTATGACCATGGCGATTTTTAGTTGATCTCGCTTTGTACTTGTGTCGACTCTTGACCAAGTTTCTTTGCCATTGCCATGTAAGTTTTGGAAACCATTAACTAGAATTTGTGGAAACCATGCCTTCTTTGTCACTTTCTCTTTGACCTTTGCACCCTCTTGCACTGACATCTTTTTTCCAACACTACTCAACACTACTGTTGACTGCTGCAAATGTTTTTCACCTTCTTTCAAAGGAAACTTGTTAACATCTTGAAAAAACTCATTACAAGCATAATCATCCTTATGAAAAGTGTGATTCAATACATTTGTTTGTTTGATCATCAACAATGTGAAGTTCTGACTTGCATTCACTATCCTCTTCATTTCACTTGCATGCATAAGAAACAAACTTGTCTTCTTCTTATGTGCTCTAATTATGTTCTCAATACCATCCTTAAACAAGTGATACTTTTTCTCATGGCGATGAAATACAGCTTTGCTATCATACAGATAAGGACTTCCCAATAAAATACCAGATATTTCAAGCAGCACCACATCAATCTCAACTTCATCAAGAAATTTTTAGTTAATGGCAAATCTTAGTAAGCACTTCCTTGTAACCTGCAAGTTTTCACTCTCGCAAATCCAACACAAAAGATATGGTCTTGGATGTCTAATTGTTTCAAGTCCTCGCTGCTTAACCAAAGCTTTAGAAATAAAGTTAGCTTATGACCCACTATCAAAAATTGTATCAATCTTGGTATGTTTAGAGACAACTCTAATATGGAATTCTATTCTTGTATCTTCATCATGAGTATCATTTGTACAATTTGAAGAACTGGTGCTTGCAACATGTTTACCTTTCAAACCCATGGCTGTGATTTTTGTCTCTTCTCCTGAATCTGACCCTAAGTCTTGTTCAGATATAGCAATAGTTTTCCCCTTCTCTTTGGCTTTCATTCTTTTTAGTTTCAATTCTGTATGAAGTTTCCAATAGTGGTCTTCATCATGACCGGTCTTTGAACATTTTTTTCATGTGATTTTTTCCTTATCTTTTTTTACAAAACTATTTATTTTTCCTCTTCCATAAAACTTTCCTTTCCCTTCACCCTCACTTTCCTCATTTTCCTCTATGCCTTGTTTTCCCCTTTCCTCTAAGTGAGTGGCTTGTACACAAACTTCATCTAAATTTCTTGGGTTAAACATAAGAATAGTATGCTTCAAATTGGAATTTAAAACCCCAATGTATTTCAAGAGTGTATCTTGGGAATTCAAATTTACTCCTAACAACAAAGCTCTCTTTCTAAACTCCTGGGTATACTCTTGAACTGTTTGACCCTTGAGTTGCTTAAATTTTTTCCAAATCATAATAGCTTTTTGCATGTAAGCTAAAGTATAAAACTACCTTTTAATGGAAGAAATGAACTCAACCCAAGAAATGGATATCTTACCATGAATTCACATTTCCTCTTGAGTCTTTTCTTCCCACCAGACTAGTGCTACTACTTCTAGCCTCAATGAAGCCAACTAGATCTTTGTTTCATCGTCTTGTAGGTTCTAAATTCTGCAATACACCTCCAATTGACGAATACAATTGTCCAACTTCTTTGCATGTACCTCACCATTGTACATGGGTAATTAAAACTTTATGTCCAATTTGAGTAATGGAGTTTTGCCTCTTGTCGCTTTTGAGTGAGTGTGAGTGGTATTTGTGGTGGAAGTGCAAGATGATGAAGATGGGGATGATGAGGATGATGAAGATGGTGGAGATGGAGGTGGCTTTCCTTCGCTACGCTTTGAACTCTTCTCTTCATCTTTCTTATCATTTGAAGTTCCTTCTCCATGTGGGAACTTAGAACCTCCTTCTTCTCTTTCTGCTAAATGCTCCAAACATGATTTTAACCATTCTTTGCATGTCTTTGAAGTCTCTCTTAACATCATATTCTTCATAATGTTCATGAGTCTCTTCATAGCCTGACATAATGGCTTTGCATTCAATCTCCACCTCTGTAACTTGTACCTCTTCAATCACTTCATCTTCTTGTGTAATTTGCACCTCTTCAATCTCAAATGATGGAGATAGAACTTGATGTGCTTCAAGTGCAGCTTTGAGTGGAATATTGGATAAAGATGATGCTTTCTTGGCTCTCTTTCTTCTTTTCCTAATTTCAAGACTAGCTACCAATAGCTTCCCTTATCCTCTCTATAATCTTAACCTTGTAAGCATCACAAAATTGCAACCATTAAAAATATTTTTGCACAAACTCTAGAAAAGTAAGAAAATAACCTTAAGAAACCTGATGC
Source organism: Pinus albicaulis (assembly GCA_034641835.2). Classification (NCBI taxonomy): domain Eukaryota; kingdom Viridiplantae; phylum Streptophyta; class Pinopsida; order Pinales; family Pinaceae; genus Pinus; species Pinus albicaulis. Next base: position 453,534,432 of record CM076569.1, on the reverse strand, counting down.
TCTGATACCACTTGATCTGAACATGATATGTTATTTTTTTGTGATAATTACAAGTTCATAATTATATTTTATTTGCTTCTTTTTTTCTTATGGTTCTTTAGTTTCCTTGGTACAGGTGAGTGTCAAAACAGGAAATTGTCTTGTTTTTTATGTTGAAATTAATGAAAAATAAAAAACATAAGTAAGAACTGAACAATAGCATAAACATGAACAATAAACCATAAACAGAGCCATCAACACAAGTTTTTTATGAAGGAGTTCACCCCTCCTAGGCTACATCTCCTTGGTCCAGCTCCATAGCTTGGGCCTCTTGTATTAGCTCAAATTTGGCAAAAGTGTTGTTTACATTATTCAATTTCTCGTGAAACCTATTATATTGTCTTCAAAAAATACAAATAATCTAAAATTTACTATCCAATTACTGAAAAATTACTCTAGATGGTCCAGACTTGACCTCCTTCCCTGGTGGCCCTCAGCTCCCTTAAAATTCCCTATAGAAAAATCACATGTATAAGTCATTTTCAGCCTCTAAAACCTATACCATTGTATCTGGAATGTCAAAATCATCTAAAATTTACTATTCATCTTCCCAATTTGGTCGAATATTTCCTCCATTATGGAAAAAACAAATTTCCCTAGTTTTCCTCCTCTAAATCTCGGAATTCGCGAGTTAAAATGACTAAATTTAGCAAATCCACCCAAATTGGAACGCTCCACCAAAAATTCCACTACACTAACTATGGATTAACTATAATATAAGTGTATTTTAAAGATAATATTAGCGCTAAGTGCAATTAGCGCTAGCCCTCGGCGCTTGGTCGCACTGTGAAGGTCACATGATGGAGGGGTTGGCCCTCCTGCGCTCCATCAGTCCTACTGCGTGAGATTAAATGAATGTGAAGCGGAAACTTTAACAATGGTCACTGCCCCAATGTATTGGTAAGAGGGCACCTTTGTGGGGTGGAGGTCCGGGGTTCAAACTTGACCTGCCCCGTTATATACCTTTTACCCATAGATGATATCTATGGCCTTTACATTTGTATACGCGTCAGACTATGGCATTTGGCAGTTGGCATTTAATAAACGATATTTGACATTAATATTTCCCAATAACCCATATGATATTTGATATATGTGGATTTCCCATCGACTGTGGTTTGGATTTAAATTAAAATTTAATATACCTTTTACCCGTAGATGATATCTACGGCCTTTGCATTTGTATATGCGTCATACTTTGGCATTTGGCAGTTGGCATGATATCTACGGCCTTTGAATTTGTATACGCGTCAGACTATGGCATTTGGAAGTTGGCATTTAATAAACAGAGTTTGACATTAATATTTCCCAATAACCCATATGATATTTGATATATGTGGATTTCCCATCGACTGTGGTTTGGATTTAAATTAAAATTTAATATACCTTTTACCCGTAGGTGATATCTACGGCCTTTGCATTTGTATACGCGTCAGACTATGGCATTTGGCAGTTGGAATTTAATAAACAGTATTTTACATTAATATTTCCCAATAACCCATATGATATTTGATATATGTGGATTTCCCATCGACTATGGTTTGGATTTAAATTAAAATTTAATATAATATAGATTATATATAATATGTCTAAGCATATAATATATTATATTATACTATATATATATATATATATATATTATATGCTTAGAAATATTATATATTATATTATATGCCAATATATTATATTATATCTATATATATATATATATATATAAATACAATTCCACCTTAGATACATTAGGAAACTTTCAACCACATAGACCAAACTAGCGAATTAGAAAGTTCCACTTGTCATAGCCTCGTTGGCAAAAACTTGAAGAATATTCCCAAAATATTTCTTTTTTGCTGACTAGGCTGCCATGTCAACAACCTGTCCAATTTGCAATTTTTTTTAATTGTTTGAGAAAATAGACAGTAGGCCATAACTTACTCATATAAACTCAGAATTTTATGAAAAAAGTTGCGTTGGAATCCTTGTGACATGCTCTACATTGTCGTCCTAGTTTTGTGAAATTCTAAAAACTTTGATTTTTGAGCTAAACACTGAGCACCTGATCACGCACATTCTCTAGGAATTCGTTACAGACATACCCAAAATAGTTGTATATGACTCCCTTTTCACATCTTCCGGTTAGCGCAATCACATGTGCATGCACCTCCTTGGGCCTACATTTACGCATAATCTTGCAGGCCAAGATAAGTGTGCCAAAATGTATAGTTGGGTCATTGATATCCTCCACCATGAACCCCCAATACTTGCGAGTGACATCGTATTTTTTCTTGATCTAGTCTGCCACCGTTTTCTCTTGTGCTTTGCCTCCAAAATCCGCAATAAGGTCGGCCCCAGAATAACAAGTATGCCTATAGGGTTGGCCCCATTATTAGGTAGACCTGTTATTCTATGAATCAATTATGCATCAATCGGGATGCGCTCTCCCAAACAGAGCGCATCATCATGGACCAATGCCAGCAACTCTTTGACAAAGATATCATTGATGGGACTGCGCCCAAAATGAGGGATCTGCAAAATATTGAGTAGGCATGCCTTGTGCAAACCTAGCATTCCCCTCTTTGGCTCGAGGTGCACCACGCCTCCTTCACAAGTAATTTGGTCCAAATAGAGCTTCGACACAAGCTCGGGAAACTTCTTGACATTCGCAATGTCTAATTCATCAAACCACATCTGTGGGATTTTTGAAAGCATGTACCCTTCCATGGGGACATCCTCCAAGATTAGAGGAAATTTGATGCTCACGCACACCTTATCCAAGTCCTTTAGTGCTTTGACAGTATGCTTGCACAACACAATATAACTTGGTAGCCGTGAGAATGGGGCTACTTCTACTACTTCTACGTCTCCTTCCTCATTTGTCTTCAAAACTTCGCCATGGGCTGTTTCATTTTCTCTCCCACTGAATGGTGCGGTCTTAGGGTCTTTTCTCAGGGATACCTATGTGTTCTAGAGGATTTACCCTTCTTCATCTTTGATGGTGCAGGTGTTTCTACAATAGGTACTTCTGGTGCAACAGGTTCATCACCTCGTCTTATGGTTGTCATTGTGCCCTGAATTCCGTACCCTAACCCTGATCGAAGCAATACGTCCTCAAACCCTGGGTCCAAACCATACATAGACACAACAAATGAAATGGAAAACACATATCTCAAAGCATAAAAATCTCTCAGAACATAAAGGGAACTATTGCGACCCCATAGATTATATTTATACTTGTGGCACATCTTCAACGGCTCCTTGTACATTAATGAGGCTCCATTACTAACAAAACGGTCCTAAATATGGAAAAATCCCTTCATTAATTTCATCTTGGATGCTCCTAAAAATGGTAATAAATATCTCTTATCCAATTTTATTGTTCCAGCGGCTATTTTTTGATAGTTTTGTGCACCATTCAATCTCCTTCCGCAGATATTGTGCGCATGCCGCACCTTACTGTGCATTCGCCATCTCATTTGCATAGGTCTGATAGTCCTACCATATAGTCATTTTGTAGGCACAGGGTCATCCCTTTATGGATTAAGACAACTTCCATTGACATATCCTGGAAGGGATTCACCACTCAATGTGACCAATTTCACTACTCTACCATCAGTTATTTCCTTAACAACATATGGCCCTAGACAATGCATCTTCAATTTCCCTTGGTGGCGCGCAAAATTGTTGTCGTATAGTAAGACCAATTCATCCTCCTTGAACACCTTCTGCCTGATATGCCTATCATGTTAGGATTTTCCGCGTGCCTTTTGAACCTACTGGTGATCATTTCCAATAAACTGATCTTCTTCCAGAGCAACCAATTGCAACAACCGGTCCTCTAGAGCATCTTCTTCATCCATATTGGTAAATGTTGCAATGTGCAAACTAGGAACAATTAAATCCATGGGAAACACAACCTCTTGCCCATATACCATCCTGAAATGTGTCCTCCCGTTCAACTTTTTGCAAGTATTCTTGTAGGCCCAGAGAATTGTGAGCACTTGCTCATCCAAATAATTTCTATTAGCATTGCATACCTTAGTGAGCATGGTCTCCAAGATCTTATTGAAAGCTTCAACTACGACATTTTCCTAAGGATAATAAGGAGAGCTCTTCTGATGACGCATCTTGAAGTTGGCATTCAAGGCTTCAATAGTGTCATTTACAAAATGTGTACCATGATCGCTGATCAGAATCTTAGGAAAACCAAACCGAATCACCATATTCTCAAAAATAAATTGTGCAGTCATATCAGCAGTACAATCCTTCACCGGTTTGGTTTCAGCCCATCTTGTTACATAATCTTTCGTAGTGATGTTATAGAGCACACCACTCTTTCTTCCTGGAGGATTAATAGGTCCCACAAAATCAATAACCCACTTCTCAAAATCTTGCAGTGCCAGATGTGGATTCAAGGGCATCTCATCCCTGCGTGAAGGTTTTCCCATCCTTTGATAGACATCACATGCGCGACAATGAGCATAGGCATCATTGTTCTGCATCAGCCCCCAAAACCCAGCTCACAAGATATTTTTCACAGCGAATTTTCCTACATAATGTCCACCGACAACACCTCCATGAGATTCATTGATAATTTCACACCTTTCATACTCTAAGACATACCTTCGCAAGACCTCATCTACACCTAATTTGTACAATTGTCAAGAAATAATGGTGAAGTCCATTGCGTGTGCCACAATTTATTTCTTTCTTCTGGAGTGTTAAACCCCAAGTAATTTTAAATGGTAGTTGTTTTCTATTACCTCTTTTGAATGCAAAGTGACTAACAATGTTGAATGACGAAAAGTGGGAATAATAAGAATGCAATCAATTACAAATAGTTTATAGTTTCAAGAATCAAACATTTTATTTAATTTCAAATTTAAAGTATTTTATGTATGGTTTAATTATTATAACATAGAAATCAATGTACTTTGTCAATAATTTTAGGTTCTTACATCAAAATCAATGCACACCATTAATATAATTACTTAGAAATTAATGCATATCATACATAGTTTTATATCAAATCAAAATTCAACATCTACATTTAAATCCATGCATCTCGTGCAAACATTCAAATAGAATTAGAAATCAACATCGACATTGAAATCAATGCATCTAGTACAAAAAATAAAATAGGATTAGAAATCAACATCTATACTGAAATCAATGCATATAGTGCAAGAAATCAAATAAGATCAGAAATCAACATCTACACTGAAATCAATGCATCTAGTGCAAGCAACCAAATAATATTAGAAATCAACATCTACATTGAAATCAATGCATCTAGTGCAATCAATCAAATAGGATTAGGAATTAATTCATAAGTGAATAACATTGTATCAGCATTTGTTTGTCCATATTCCTTTCATTGGCCAATTGGAACTTGCACCAATTGTATTTTTGGTCATGCTCTTTGTTCTTGAATATTTTATTGTCTTACATATTCCATTATACCTCTGTATAAGTGAATGTAATCCATTAATATACACTGAAATAAATTAAATCCAACAATATTAAATGAAATTAATGCAATTAACTAATTCAATCACATTTAAATTAATACATTCATTGAAAATTAAGAGCACCATCTTCTATATATTTTAGTGGTATAGTTCTCACTGTGAAATACATGTTGAGATTCAACAAGATGATGAGCTTAGTGAAAAGAGTCGCCTTCACTAAGTGGGCCCGCGGTCTATTTTTTGCGCAAATCTATTTTTAGACTATGTCTATTTTTATACATGGTGATCATATTTCAGAAGTTGCAGGATGCTATTTGTGGATGGTTGATCAAGTTGGAAAAATAGATGAAATTTTGTTTTTAGAATATTGGGTGAAGTCTATTTATAGATCGCTGATCTAAAAATAGATGCATGCTGATTATTATTAGCTCTTAATAATAATCAGACTCTAAACAAAAACTTATTCTCTTAGAGCACTTTGTTTCAATGCACAAATGTGGCACATCAGTGGACTGAGGGAATTACACAATTCCCAAGGGTTTACTGGAGCTAATGCATGGAGGACTCAGTTAGAACTCAAGTTGAAGAGTTATGACACAGTTGGAAGAGTAGTTATGGAGTTTTATTCAGTTTAACTCAGTTAGACTCAGTTGAGCTAGTTGTATCTAGTCTAACTGAATGATACACTAGTGTAAGTGGAGTGAATTAGTTATTTAATTAATTCACAAATAATAACTCATTAATCAACTGAACAATACAACAGTTAACTATAGTGCATGGCAGTTTCAGTGGAGACCTAGTGGAGAGATAGGTGAAAGGGAAAGATGGACTATCTGTTGTGACTATAGTGATGCATTGATTGCATCACACACACATTGGAGTTGCCAATGAGGATTGCGCAATCAAGGAAAGAGTAATTCAAATTCATTCAAAGCTATTCTTCAGTAGGGATTGTGTAGTGGAGGCAGGCTAGCAGGGGGCAGAGATCGGTGCATAGATTTGCAAGATTATTCCTGATTAGTGTATGACGATTGTACTTTACTTAGAGCTTGATAAGCTTTGTATGAGGATTGTTATATGATTCCATGATACATAATATATAGTTGGGGTTTTCAGCTTCAGACTTTCCCAGTTAAAACAACTTTGTTATGTGCGATTGTTTTTATTTATGCTTTACATGTGTGTGCAATTAATTTTCCGCAAAATATTAACAGTGGAATGATTCAGTATCTTGCAAGAAGTTAAATATTGTGAGATCAGGTGAATATAGGACATATGAATGCTTAGTGCATATAATTTCTACATGGTATCAGAGCGTTTTTAATTCTTGAAGATTGAAATTGTGAAGTATTGGTGAGTTTGTGCTGGTGGATAATTCGAATTTTCTATAGAAGATTCTTAGTGCAGAAGTTGAGTATACATTGAAATGGCTTTCAATGGGTTGTGATTGGAGTATTCCGTTGATGGGAGCTTGAATTACATATCCTGGAAGGACAGGATGGAGGCAGTGTTGGAGGATAATGGACTGAAGGATTTCATTGATAGCGATGTTCCTAAGTCGGGATCTAGCGATGTTTCATTACTTGACGCATGGAAAAAGAAGACAACAAAGATGAGAAGAATTATGTTGGAAGGTGTGAAGGACCATATTGTGTCCAGTCTTCATGGGAAATCCACTCCATTCTTAATGTGGAAGGCTTTGACATACTTGGTCCAAAGCAGAAGTGACTAGAGGAAGTTGGCGCTTAAAGACAAGCTCAGAAAAATAAAAATGGAGAAAGGCGACAGTATTCCAAAATACCTCACGAATTTTGTCCACTGCAAGGATGAACTGGGAAGTGTGGGGGTTACTGTTGATGATGAAGACTTGGTGATTTTGGCTCTCCTTTGGCTTCCTAAGAGTTGGCATAGCTACGAAGACTCTGTGAATGGAAGGGAGAAACCGCCTGGATGGGAGCGACTTTGGTCAGATCTTGTGCAGGAGGGGATAAGGTGGGGTACCAGGGATGGATCTTCATCGAAGAATGAAGATGAAGAGAAGTGCGCTTTGGCTACCAAAGCAAGGAAAGGGAAGGGGAAGAAACATCCTTCAAAATCCGATGCTAAAGGAAAGAAGCAGGATTTGTCCAAAGTGAAGTGTTTTCACTGTCACGAACATGGACATTTCGCCACTAACTGTCCATAGAAGAAGAAGAACTAGAAGGTTGCTAGATCTGCAGCTAGAGAGGCCTTAGCCTCACAATTTGAACTTGATTTCTCCTTGATCGCATGCTTGGTTTCAAGCTGTATGGGATCAGTGGCGTATCTTGATAGTGGTGTGTCTTTCCATATGACGGGAGACAAGGAGTTGTTTAGTGACTTGGAGGAGAAGGACCTCCAGATGCATATAGATATGGGCGATGATGGTCGGTACAGTGCGACTAGAATTGGGACCATTACCTTTGAGAGGGAGTCCAATAATCCATTCTTGTTGAAGAATTTTATGCATGTTCCAGGTCTGAAGAAGAACTTGGTCTCGGTCGCAATGCTGGAAGACAAAGGTTATGATGTTGTTTTCAGTGAGGGAAAAGCCTTCCTTCGACATAAAACAACGGGTCAGACCAAGAATATAGGGGTTCAAATTAATAATCTCTACAAGCTAGAGGTAGATGGTTGCGCTGCAATGGTGGGCAAAGCAGAAGAAGTGGTGAGCTGGGATGAGGGTGAATTATGGCACAGGAGATTGGGCCATCTTCACCATGGCGCTTTGAATATTTTGCAGCAGATTTCTACTAGACTTCCCAAGGGTACTCTTGCGCAGTAAGATCAGTGAAAGGGATGTATTATGGGTAAATTTGTGAAGACCACCTTTCATGAGAAGGAGAATCGTGCTTCGGTGATCCTAGAGATAATTCACACAGACGTGTGTGGACCTTTCTCAGTTGCTTCAACAGCAAAACACAAGTATTGTGTTATATTTGTTGATGAATATTCTTGTAGATGCCGGATCTTCTTCATGCAGAAGAAGAGTGAAACGTTCTCAAAGTTCTATGAGTTCAAGGCATTGGTGGAGAAGGAGTCGCGGAAGCAAGTGAAAGCTCTACGGAGCGATAATGGTGGTGAATACATCTCGGGTGAATTCAAATACTTCTGTAGCAAAGAAGGAATTCGAAGAGAACTCATAGCACCTCATAACCCACAGCAGAATGGGGTCATGGAAAGGAAGAACAAAACGATCGTGGGTGTTGCATGAGCGATGTTGCATGACCAGGGCCTTCCGATGCACTTGTGGGCGAAAGCATGAAACACTGTGGTTTATGTGCAAAACTGTTGTCCTCATAGAGTACTTGGCATGAGTACACCTAAAGAAGATTTTACTGGTAAGAAGCCTGATATTTCTCATTTTAATATTTTTGGCTCACCAGTTTACATTAATGTGACAAAGGATGCCAGGAAGAAGCTGGAGCCGACTGCAAAAGTTGGGATATTTGTGGGCTACACAGAAACACCCCATAATTATCGTGTGTATTTTCCAGACAGTCATATGACTGTTGTGCAACGGGATATAAAATTCAATGAGGTGAAAGCCATGAAGCTTTTTCTTGAGAGGGAGCTACACTTGCATGCGGAAAAGGAAATTCTTGTTCCCAAAGATGAGCCTTTAGATGTGGATCAGCCACAGGAGGATATTCATGGAGTGGAGGAGTCCACTCATGCAGAACCAAACATCAGACAAGGCAGAAAGCGTACCACAGAAGCTGAGAGATTGAAGCTTGATGCGGCACAGAATGTAGGAGTCCCTACATCACAGCGCAGAAAGAGACAGTCACCTGACCGATTTACTAGATACATGGCTCTTATGAGCAAGTGTATCATGACAGAGCCATATTCTTTCGAAGAAGAAGTGCAGGATCCCACATGGGTAGATGCCATGGTGGAGGAGTATGACTTCATTGTCAGAAACAGTGCTTGGGAGATTGTTCCAAGGCCAGTGGGAAAATCAGTTGTAGGGTCAAGATGGATCTACAAGTTAAAGCAAGCTACTGATGGGAGCGTCGAGAAGTGTAAGGCAATATTTGTTGCCCGGGGCTTCTCACAGATCGAGGGGATTAACTATGAAGAAACCTTTGCACCTGTTGCACGATATTCTTCCATATGGACCATCCTTGCTCTCTCAGCGCAAATGGGTTGGCACATTCATCATATGGATGTGAAGACTGCGTTCCTTAATGGGATCATTAAGGAAGAGGTGTACATTGAGCAGACTGAAGGATTTGAGATCTTCAGCAGCGAGTCACATGTGTGCAGGCTTAAAAGAGCGTTGTATGGGCTGAAACAAGCACCATGCGCTTGGTACACTCGAATCGACAACTATTTCACTGGACTTTGCTTCACCAAGAGTGAGGTAGAAGCAAACCTGTACTAGATGGTGGTGGAGGGTAATCTTTTAATCATTGTACTTTATTTTGATGATTTAATACTAACAGGTCATGAGCGGTTGATACACTCATGCAAGGCAGATCTTGCAAAGGAGTTTGAGATGAAGGATTTGGGCCTCCTTCATTATTTACATGGATTGGAAATATGGCAACGGGAAGGTGAACTGTTTGTGTCTCAAGGCAATTATGCCCGAGAGATACTGGAGAAGTTTCACATGCAAGGATGCAAGCCTATCGACACTCCTCTTCCAAGAAATTGGAAGAAAGAGGATGCTACATCGGCAAAGGTAGTGGATGCCACTGTTTATTGACAGTTGGTGGGTTCGCTCATGTATTTAGTCAATAAAAGACCAGACATATGCTATGCAGTGAACCAGCTTTCACAAGTGATGGTTAAGCATACCAAGCTCTTTTGGAAGGTAGGCAAGCATGTCCTGAGATATCTCAGGGGCACATCTGAGTATGGTTTATGGTACAGATAGATGGATGAGGTGAAGTTGCATGGCTTCACGGATGCAGATTGGGAAGGAAGCCCAACACATAGAAAGAGAACATCAGGAGGGATTTTCAGTATCAGATCTATGGCAGTTTCTTGGTACAGCAGGAAAAAAAGTTCCGTGGCACTCAGCTCAGCGGAAGCAAAATACATGGCAGCAAGTCAAGTTGCATGAGGAATATTCTGGTTGGTTTGTTTGGTTCACATTTAGATCCCACAGTGATACATTGTGATAATCAGAGTTGCATTAAACTCTCAGTTAATCCTATGTTTCATGATAGATCTAAACATATTGATATCTGGTATCATCATATCAGAGATTGTGTGCAGCGGAAGATCATGTTGCTTCAGTACATTCCTATGGAGGATCAGGATGCAGATATTCTGACGAAGGCGCTCACGAGGAGCAAATTCGAATACCATAGAGGTAGGATCGGGGTGAAGGATAATCCCTATCTTGTTGAGAGGGAGTGTTGAGATTCAACAAGATGATGAGCTTAGTGAAAAGATTCACCTTCACTAAGTGGGGCCACAAGCTATTTTTGGCGCAAGTCTATTTTTAGACTATGTCTATTTTTAGACATGGTGATCATATTTCAGAAGTTGCAGGATGCTATTTGTGGATGGTTGATCAAGTTGGAAAAATAGATGAAATTCTATTTTTAGAATATTGGGCGAAGTCTATTTATAGATTGTTGATCTAGAAATAGATGCATTTCGATTATTATTAGCTCTTAATAATAATCAGACTCTAAACAACAACTTATTCTCTTGGAGCACTTTGTTTCAGTGCACAGATGTGGCACATCAGTGGACTGAGCGAATTACGCAATTCCCAAGGGTTTACTGGAGCTAATGCATGGAGAACTCAGTTAGAACTCAAGTGGTAGAGTTATGACACAGTTGGAAGAGTAGTTATGGAGTTGTATTTAGTTTAACTCAGTTAGACTCAGTTGAGTTTGTTGTATCTAGTCTAACTGAATGATACACTAGTGAGAGTGGAGTGAATTAATTAGTTAATTAATTCACAAATAATAAATCATTAATCAACTGAACAATACAGCAGTTAACTACAGTGCATGGCAGTTTCAGTGGAGACCCAGTGGAGAGATAGGTGAAAGGGAAAGATGGACTATATGTTATGACTATAGTGATGCATTGATTGCATCACACACACATTGGAGTTGCCAATGAGGATTGCACATTCAAGGCAAGATTAATTCGAATTCATTCAGAGCTATTCTTCAGCAGGGATTGCGCAGTGGAGGCAGGCTAGCAGGGGGCAGAGATCAGTGCATGGATTTGCAAGATTGTTCCTGATTAGTGTATGATGATTGTACTGTACTGAGAGCTTGATAAGCTTTGTATGAGGATTTTCATATGATTACATGATACATAATATATAGTTGGGGTTTTCAGCTTCAGGCTCTCCCAGTTAAAACAACTATGTTATGTGCGATTGTTTTTATTTATGCTTTACATGTGTGTGCAATTAATTTTCCACAAAATATTAACAGTGGAATGATTCAGTATCTTGCAAGAAGTTAAATATTGTGATATCAGGTGAATCTAGGACATATGCATTCTTAGTGCATATAATTTCTACAATACATGCGTGATTCCTTCAATTTCCAACATGATATGAGCATGTGACACATCAAGAAATAGTATGAAAGTGTAAAAAAAATTATAACTCTCAAAATTTGATTAGTTTAAAAATATAATAAATTACAAATTACAAATTTACAAATTATAATACTCTCTAATTATATTTTTTTATCTCTATTATGTGATACCATCAATTTAAATGTGAAAATATTAATTCTAAAGGTTACTAACTTCTTCAATAAAATAGTGATCCCTCAATCCATTTAATTCATTCATTCATTTTATTTATTTGATTTTAATAATATATATTAAGCATAATGTTTAGGATCTAAAACCAAGGATCTAGATTAACATTAAATAAATATCTAAGTTATAAATATTATTAATCAAGCACTTGAAATACTTAAGGTTGATGTTCTTTGGTTTTTAGTCTAAATTAATATTTAGGGTAAACATAATCTAGCATATCCATTTTAAACATCATTAACATAAAATAATAATAATTAACCATAGTTTTTTTTGATGGGCCGAAGCGAAATGGATAAGGTTCTCGCAGACGCTACTCTCCCCACAGCCGCAACTGACTTGCTTATGCTCAGCCTTGCGGCTCAAGAAGGCCAGATACCAGGTTTGCCTCACTCTCCACTCCCACCAAGTTGTAGATCAAGCATTGTAAGCCGCCATGAAGCTGAAAAAGAAAATAACGCCAGAGCTGGAACCAAAAATCACACCTCTCACACAAGCATGGACAAAGCTGCAGCCTCTCGCAAGGCGCAAATAACTACGCTCGCCATCAATTAGCATGGATCAGTTACGTTGTTCAACCTCAATACCCTCGAAAAGACCATGTGCAAGTGTCCCAAACCCCTCTGCAAAGCAAAAGGTGTGCCCCTCCCTGGCAAAGCCTGCACATGAAGCTACGCTACTCTCCCCCTATCGGTTGTCAAGCATCCTCAATGCTTGACAGGAGCGAAGCATGACGACGCAAGGACCAGGTCTAGGACAGCAGTCCTCAACCTCTCTTTGACTAAGGCTCAGATCCAAAATAGCCGTAAGGATTTCATCTGCAAACGCCTTCTAGGTATGGACACTCGAGGATCAAAGGAGCTCCTCTCCCATCTTGAACACAGTCAAGACCGCAGTTTTCAGGTAGACAGCTCTAAAGCCTCCCCTTTCTTTAATTCTCCTTCGCTCAGAAACGCACCCCCAAGGTCCAAAGGTGACAGCTGTCAACTCTCCACGGCTGTAGTAAAGCATGATTCTTCGCTCTTAGACATACCCCCAGGGTCCAGGGTCCCAGACAATCCTCTCCCCTTCCAGATCTAGATTTCCAAACTCTATGGTAAAACCCTACTCTATTGGGTTAGATCTATATATCTAGTGCAGAGCCTTACGCAAGACCTCGAACATAAGCTGGCGATCCCTACAACCCTTCGAATATTTTTGTACAAGGGTAAGCAGCTTGAAAACTCTCTTCCTCTCTCTTTTTACAACATAGGGAATAATGCCTCTCTAGTTTTAATCCTTCGAGTGTGCAGAGGAGCATCCGGGAAACCTTCCTCTTCACAAGAATTCTCCTATAAGGACACAATCCATGCTCAGCACCCTAAGAAAGCTGCGCAACCCCCTGAGGCTCCTAAGCCCTTATTAGTGGATAAATCGGAGGATATTCCAGCTATTGAAATCTCCCACCCATTTATAGACAACCAGTCTCAACTAATGGCAGAAAATTCCATCATTTTTCATTTCAATGGCTTATGGCCTCGCTCAGTAGATCTCTATTAATGGATCCACTCAACCTGGACCAATAATAGTAAGGTATTTTTCTGCTCAAATGGTTTCTTCATAGTCCTATTCTCTTTCAGCAAGGACTATCAAAAATTATTACCAGAGAGACCCTGGTTTTGGGGCAAAGCAGGACTATTCCTCACACCATGGTTCCAAGATTTCGATCCCTCCATGGCTGTCATCACCAAGCTCCCTATTTGGGTTAAGCTCCCTAACTTACCCGCTCATCTATGGCACTTTTTAGTCTTTAAAGGAATCAGAGACACCCTTGGATGCTTCCTGGAAACAGACACCTCTAGGGGGGAATTGGACATATATACCTATGTCGGAATCCGTGCTCAAATAGACGTCAAAAAAGGCCTGTCCAACCAAATCATTCTCAAAGTGGGAGACTTCCATTGGACTCAGACCCTGGATTATGAGAACACAACTTTTCGATACCATCACTATCATCAAACAGGGCATATTCAAAACTCTTGCCCCTCTTTCTTAGCCCAAAAGAAGAAGAGCAACCAAAAATAAAAATCCAAAATCCGGAAACCTTATGTTCTGCTACCCATAGATGACATCGACTCCTTTAGCTTGGATGATGAAGAGATTGTAGCATATGAGGAAGAGGCCAAGCAGGAGATGGACATGACCCCGACAGACCCTGGTGAGCCCAACGGTCCTACGAGTGCTCAAGCGGCCTCATGACACCTCCTTCTCAAACTCAGATAAGGAGCCATCTCCTTTATTCACCAACAATCTTCAAGTGGTTCTATCTCATCCACCTCAGGATGGATGGGTAAGAGCATCAAAAAAGAAGGGAAAGAAATGTCGTACTGAGAAATCCACTCCTTCTGGATAGACTCATGTTTGTATCTTTCAGCTCCCATGTTCATCTTCTAGGATATCTTTGCTTCTCCCTTGGCTAATCATGGGACCGAGGTTGATGGTTCATCATTTCTGATTCCCAGCTTCTCTTTGTTGTAACTCTCTATGTACCATATGCTTTTTAATAGAATTAGTCTAATTTACCAACAACAACAAAAAAATTAACCCTAACTTCCCTGATCATAAACTTTATTAATAATATCATTAATTAAGTCTAATAATTATTATTATTAATGATAATTATCATTATCTTATAAAATTAATAATAATTATTACCTTTGTTATTGTTATTATTCATTAAATGTATTATTAATATTAATCAACAATTAATAGTACTACTACTAATAATAAATAATATTAATAATAATGATTATTAACTTTATCATTAATAATAATTATCCTTAATAAATTACTAACACGTTATCTAGAGTAAAATCTCCATATTATTATAAAAAAAAATCCTTGTAATTAATTTTAGGGTTGTTTAGTCAGCTCATTCTCATATCTTATCCTTCCATTCCATGTTTATTATCCTTCATTCTTGCTTTTCTCTGTGGATTTTATCATGACGATGAGTCTTATTATATATTTGAAACATCGACACAAAAATGAATATTGTTGAACTAATTTTAAATACTAAAATAAAATCAATATTGCTTGGTAGTTTGATGTTTAGATGCTCTTTTTTTAATGGGTAATGAAAATGAAGATTCCATAATACTTTCACTATACATTGGATACTTGGAAAGCCTTGAAAAACATCAATCATTAAACTTTCTTGACTTCTAGAAAATGTTAACCCCCAACTGATATAGTCTCATGGACGACATAATGATAACATAAGGGCTACTATAACTAATGATGTGATGATGTCACAAGATACAAAATTCATATAAGAATTCATTTTGTGTAAGAATTTTAAATCATTTATTAGAAAGGATTTGTCAGGTTCTGTAGTCAAAATAATCAGTCTATGTTAATTTTAAAGCATAGTCTAATATAAATTTAGATACATTTCCACCCTTGACGCAAAGGGTAAGAAGAAGGTTTTCCCTACAAGTGTGTATAAAAAAATGAAAACATATCTTTGAAATACAATTCTATAGACATTGTTATGTGTGTTTCTCAATGTTTGAATTGCATTGATTAGAATGAAATTGTACAATTATATCAATGTTAGAAAATAATTCTCTCACAAAATTTTCGAAAAAAAATTACACAACCGCTCTCCATTCGTTCCAAAGTGTAGTCTAATAGAAATTTAAATACATATCCCACCTTGACACGGAGGCTAAGAAGAAGGTTTTCCCTACATGTGTGTATAACAAAATGAAAACATGTCTCTGAAATTCAATTGTATATACATTGTACATGTGTTTTAATTATTAGAATTTCATTGATTGGAATGAACTTGTACAATTATATCAATGTATAGAACAAAATTCCCTCACAAAAAGATCTTGAAAAAAATTACATGATCACTCTGCATTCATATTAAAGCATAGTCTAATAGAAATTGAAATATGGTTCCAGCCTTCACGCGAAGGCTAATAAGAAGGTTTTCCCTACATGTGTGTATAAAAAAATGGAAAAACATATCTCAAATACAATGATATAAATATTTTACATGTGTTTCTCAATGCTATAATTTCATTCATTAGAATGAAATTTCACAATTATATCAATGTATAGAACATAATTCCCTCACAAAAAGTTCCAAAAAATTAAATAATAACACTACATTCCTTCTAAAATGTACTCCAATAAAAATTGAAATACAGTTCTACCCTGACACATAGGCTAAGAAGGAGTTTTTTGTGCATGTATGTTAAACAAAATGAAAACATGTCTCTGAAACGAAATTATATAGCAATTTTATCTGTGATTATCAATGTTGGACTTGCATTAATTGGAATGAAATTGTACAATTATATCAATGTATAAAACATAATTCCATCACAAAAAGTTTAATAAAAAATACATAATGACTTTTCATTCATTCTAATGTGTATTATAATAGAATTTGAAATACAATTCCACCCTTGATGCAAAGGTAAAGAACAATATTTTCCCTATAGATGTGTATAACATTTCTCTAAAGTAGAATTTAATCTCAATTACTATTCATCATGTTGGATTGAGCTCATGGGACAAATATAAATTAAAAGTAAACATATTTTTACAAAATGGCAAGAAACATATTAAAATAAACAATTCTAATCTCAACATAACTATTCTTGACCTAAAACTTTCGAGACTTTATCTACATCACTAGATTTTATAGTGCAATCGACCTCTTTCGAGACTTTTTTAATGGGATTCTTACTGAGCTTTTTTTTACTACCACTGTTATAGAGGTGATCTGTCATTTTTGTCACATAATCGACTTATTTAAAATTACAGTAGCCCCACCTTTATCAGTCTTTAAAATGGCAAAGTTTGAGGTTACCATTCAAGGCTTTAAGGGAAATGAACCCATCTTTGCTTATGTTACTCTTATGAGGCTTAGATTTCCTAAGAACAATTTCACAATCTTGTTAATATCCCCCTTATGAAAAATATTACTGAGATTAACCCTCTCATGCCCAAAATCTATGGGCTTCCTAAGATTCATAAATATGGGGCACCCCTAAGACCCATTATAAAAAATAGGTGGCCCCACATATATTGTAGCTAAATTTTTATCTAAAAAATTCAAGCCTCTTGGTGTCTACATGAAATAATTCATTAAAGTATCTAATGGCTTTGTTAATGAGTTAAAATATATAAGGCTAGATCATAGATATTTTCTAGTAAGCTTTGATGTATTTTCCCTTTATACAAAAATACCTATTAATGAGGCTATAAATGTTATCAATGACATTACTAATTTTGACAGTGCTAAATTAGTTGGTATATGCCTAACCTTTACCTTTTTCAGCTTACATGGTGAATTCTATGAAAAAACTTATGAAGTGGCCATGGGCTCTCCGCTCTCCCCCATCGTTGCCAACTTGTCATGGAATATTTGAGACTAAGACTTTGGCTTCTACTTAATTCTACCCTGATATTTGGAAGATTTTTGTTGATGATATTTGTGTCATTTGGCCTCATGGTCAAGATAAGTTAAATGTACTCCTTCAACATCATAATTTTCAATCTTACTGCATCAAATTTATGATGGAAGGTGGAGGTTAATGGAAACCTTCCTTTCCTTGATTTTATCCTTTCTAGAAAGGAACATGGTTCTATGTTATACCAGGTATTTCATATAAAAAAACACACACAAAATAATATCTTCATGCTAGTTCTCATCATTTCCAGTGCAGAAATTCAACGTTCTCAATACACTAGCTACCTGTGATTTAAGGATTTCTGATTATGAACACCTGGAAGAGGAGAAAACCCATCTCCTAAAAGTTTTCGAAAATAATGGATATATAAAACATCAAGGTCTAAGAGCTATTCGAAGAGCTAGTAAAGAAACTAGGATTAAAAAAGTTCCCAGTAAATAGGTTACCAATGTTCAAATTCCTTTCATCCATGGGACTTCTTATAAGATTGTTTATATTCTTAGGAAGAATAAATTCTCCAAAACATCTATTAGGTCCCTATCATTCTAGTGTATTCCCCTTATTGTTATTGTTAGTGTATCCCCTTATTGTTATTTATGTGCCCATGTATCCCCCATGTTGTTATTTTTGTGGCCCATAGAAGCCCATTATTGTTATTGTTGTGCCCTTACATTATTATTGTTATGTAGGCTTTGATTATATTGTGACCCCTTGGACTCCTATATATACCAAGGAGGTATGATCATTTGTATCATCCAAGAATTGTTTATTTATGTAATATAAAGGAGGTTTCACCATCAAATAGGAATTTTTTTTAAGTCATGTATATATATATATATATATATATATATATATATATATTCTTCTATTCTTTGACTTGGTTACATAACATGTGGTATTAGAGCTATGGATTATAGGGTTTCGCTTCTTCAAACAAGCCATATTTTAATTTTTTATATAACATTTTTTATAAGAAGCTTCAGAAGATGAAATTGGAACCACATGGAGCTGAAATATTGGTGAACCCTGTGTATGAATTTCAAATCTTGGTTCACTATATTTTCGGAGATATGATCCAAGGAAGTTAGGATTTTGCACAATCCAAAATTCCATATCAAACATGTGACCTAGGAAAAATCAGCATAACTTTCTCTCTGAGCATCGTGTTTGAATTTCATAAACAAAATTTGAAAATGGACAGATTGTAGTTTTTTATATATAATTTTTAGGTCCAAAGGTTAAAATAGTGACACATGAAACTTCGTACAAGTTAACTCTATTGAACCAGTATTTAATCAGGTCATCATGGTAGATTGGGAATAACACTTTCTTGAAGAATCCAATATCGGTTTGACTTATGGGGTTAGAAATGATACTTAAAGGGGTACCAAAGGATGAAATTTCAGATCTTGGAGATCTAAAATTACAGAGATACAATATTTTCAATATCAAGCTCCTAAAAAACAAGAAAAATGTGTGTATTTTTTTTAAATTTCCCTAACATTTGTTTGAAAAATAAGTTTGAAGTGATTCAAATGGAATAGGGAAGCATATATATCTTTTTTTGATTCCAAAATACCTTGAAACAAAAAAATGGACATTCCTAGTAATCAACCAAATATATTTTCTATGACACGTGAAGAAGAGGAAGAAATGAAACATGATATATTAAAATTACAAGAGCAAGTGCAAAAAAAAATTCTCTCACAAAAGGTAACAAAAAATGAATTGGAAGCCATGATGAATGTTAAGATAGATGGTAGAAAAATGGACATGGGATTTTTCAATGATTTTTTGGAAGTAGACATGGAAGCAATGATGAATGTGAAGATAGAGGGATTGAAAGAAGGTTTTGAAAAGTTTCTAGAAGAAAGGCTTCCCAGTGGTGATAAGGTAATCCATGAAAATCATGATGAGGAAAAAAGGAATATGAATCATGATTTTAGAGACTCCAATTTTGGGTTTAAGAACCACCACATTCTAAGGATTTATATGAGTAAGTTTGATGGCAAGGATCTGGTAACATGGATATTATATATGGAGCAATATTTTGATCTCCATGATGTACAACACTCACAAAAGTTACACATTCAAACTCTATATTTAAAAAAAAATCATTTTGTATGGTATCAATGGTTTTTTTCTCGTAAACCACTTGTCACTTAGTAAATTTTTATGGAGGAAATGATAGCACATTATGAGGATACAAAGAGTAACACCTTCTTTAGCCAATTGATAAATCTAGAAAAAACGGGTTCAATGGCGGAGACCATTGAGGACTCACAAAAAATGAATATCAAGGTAACTAATATTCCATAGGTGCATAATATCGATGTCTTCATAGGTACTTTTAAGGATAAAATTCAACATGAAGTTCGCCTTTGGGAACCTGATTCATTGGAGAAGACATTTACGGTAGAAAAAAAAAATTTGAAAGTAAAATTATGGAAAAAAGGAAGTCTACCACTCATAACTACAAAGATGGAAGTGTTGTTGCTCCTAGCCTTCCACAACCTATAAGGTTTACGCCACAACAATTGGAGGAAAAAAGAGCAAAATTGCTTTTTTACAGTTGTGATAGAAAATACACCAAAGGTCATAAGTGTGTTGAGAAGAAATTATTCTTCATATATTGTGAAGAGGAGGAAGAAAAGGAACAATAAACATCAAAAGAGGAGGATATACACCAAGAACCAACCCCTGAGAAAGAAGAAATGAATATGACCATATCTTGTAATGCATTGGAAGGAATTACCACTCTAATTGGAAGGAATAATGTTGTATCAACATTTTTTTGTCCATATTCCTTTAGTTGGCGAATTGACAGTTGCACCAATTGTATTTTTTATCATGCTCTTTGTTCTTGAATATTTTAATCTCTTACATATTCCATTATACCTATGCATAAGTGAATGTAATCCATTAATATATACTGAAATAAAGTAAATCCAACAATATTCAATGAAATTAATGCAATGAATTAATTTAATCACATTTAAACTAATACATTCGTTGAAAATTAATATCACCATATTCTATATATTTTAGTGGTATAGTTCTCACTATGAAATACATGTCTGATTCCTTCAATATTCAACATGATATAAGCATGCATCACATCAATAAATAGTATCAAAGTGTAAAAAAAAATATAATTCTCAAAATTTGATTAGTTTAAAAATATAATAAATTAAAATTAAAAATTTATAAATTATAATACTCTTTAATTTTATTTTTTTAAATCTATTATGTGATACCATGTATTTAAATGTGAAAATGTTAATTCTAAAGGTTACTAACTTCTTCAATAAAATAGTGATCTCTCAATCCATTTAATTCATTCATTCATTTTATTTATTTAATTTTAATAATATATATTAAGCAAAATGTTTAGGATCTAAAACCAAGGATCTAAATTAACATTAAATAAATATCTAAGTTATAAATATTATTAATCAAGAACTTGAAAGACTTAAGGTTGATGTTTTTTGGTTGTTAATCTAAATTAATATTTTGGGCAAACCTAATCTAGCATATATGTTTTAAACATCATTAACATACAATAATAATTAACCCTAACTACCCTAATAATAAACTTTATTAATAATATCATTAACTAAGTCACATTATTATTATTATTATTATTATTATTAATGATAATTATCATTATCTTATAAAATTAATAATAATTATTAGCTTTGTTATTATTATTATTGATTAACTTTATTATTAATATTAATCAACAATTAATACTACCACTAATAATAATAAATAATATTAATAATAATGATTATTAACTTTATCGTTAATAATAATTATCCTTAAAAAATTACTAATACATTATCTAGAGTAAAACCTCCATATTAATAATAAAAAAATATCCTTGTAATTAATTTTAGGGTTATTTGGTCAGCTAATTCTCATATATTATCCTTCCATTCCATGTTTATTATCCTTCATTCTTGCTCTTCTCTCTGGATTTTATCATGACGATGGGTCTTATTATATACTTGAAACATTGACACAAAAATGAATATTGTTGAACTAATTCTGAATACTCAAAAAACTCAATATTGCTTGGTAGTTTGATGTTTATATGCTCTTTTTGCAATGGGTAATGGATCAGTTCGACTACATCTCATCACTATGACAGGTAGGATTATACGAAAATGAAGATTCTATAATACTTTCACTATACAATGGATACTTGGAAAGTCTTGACAAACATCAATCATTAAACCTTCCTGACTTCCATAAAATGTTAACCCCCAACTGATATAGTCTCATGGACGACATAATGATCACATAAGGGCTACTATAACTAATGATGTGATTATGTCACAAGATATAAAATTCGTATAAGAATTCATTTTGTGGAAGAATTGTAAATCATTTATTAGAAAGGATTTGTCAGGTTCTGTAGTCAAAATAATCACTCTATGTTAATTTTAAAGCATAGTCTAATATAAATTTAGATACATTTCCACCCTTGACGCGGAGGATAAGAAGAAGGTTTTCCCTACAAGTGTGTATAACAAAATGAAAACATATCTTTGAAATACAATTCTATAGACATTGTTATGGGTGTTTCTCAATGCTATAATTGCATTGATTGGAATGAAATTGTACAATTATATAAATGTTAGAAACGAGTTCTCTCACAAAATTTTCGAAAAAAAATTACAAAATCTCTCTCCATTCATTCTAAAGTGTAGTCTAATAGAAATTGAAATACATATCCCATCTTGAAATAGAGGCTAAGAAGAAGGTTTTCCCTACATGTGTGTATAACAAAATGAAAACATGTCTCTGAAATTCAATTGTATAGACATTGTACATGTGTTTCTAATTATTAGAATTAAATTGATTGGAATAAACTTGTACAGTTATATCAATGTATAGAACAAAATTTTGTGACAAAAAAGCTTGAAAAAGATTACATAATCACTCTGCATTCATTTTAAAGCATATTCTAATAGAAATTGAAATATAGTTCCAACCTTCACGCGAAGGCTAAGAAGAAGGTTTTCCCTACATGTGTGTATAACAATTTGGAAACTCATATCTCATACATAATGGTATAAATATTCTAAATGTGTTTCTCAATGCTATAATTGCATTCATTATAATGAAAATGTAAAATTATATCAATGTATAGAACATAATTACCTCACAAAAAGTTCCAAAAAAATAAATAATAGCACTACATTACTCTTAAAATGTAGTCTAATAAAAATTGAAATACAGTTCCACCCTTGATACATAGGCTAAGAAGGAGGTATTTTTACATGTATGTATAACAAAATCAAAACATGTCATAAAATTATATAGAAATTGTATGTGTGATTCTCAATGCTGGAATTTCATTGATTGGAATGAAATTGTACAATTATATCGATGTATAAAACATAATTCCCTCACAAAAAGTTTAATAAAAAATGCATAATGACTCTGCATTCATTTTACTGTGTATTATAATAGAAATTGAAATATAATTCCACCCTTGACGCAAAGGTTAAGAAGAATATTTTCCCTATAGATGTGTATAACATTCCTCTAAAGTAGAACTTAATCTCAATTACTATTCATCATGTTGGATTGAGCTCATGGGACAAATATAAATTAAAAGTAAATATATTTTTACAAAAAGGCAAGAAACATATAAATCTAAACATTGTTAATCTCAACATAACTATTCTTGACCTAAAACTTTCAAGATTTTAAAAACATCACTAGATTTTATAGAGCAATCGACCTCTTTTGAGACTTTTTTAATGGGATTCTTACTAATATTTTTGTTACTACCCCTATTATAGAGTTGATCCATCATTTTTCTCACGTAATCAACTTATTTAAAATTACAATAGCTCCACATTTATCAGTCTTTAGAATGACAAAGTTTGAGGTTACCATTCAAGGCTTTAAGGGAAATGAACCCATCTTTGCTTATGTTACTCATATGAGGCTTAGATTCCCTAAGAATGGTTTCACAATATTGTTTAATAAACCCCTTATGAAAATTATTATTGAGACTAACCCTCTCATGCCCAAAATCTATTGGCTTCATAATATTCATAAATTTGGGCCCCCCCTAAGACCCATTATCAAAAAAATAGGTGGCCCCACATATATTCTAGCTAAATTTTTATCTAAAAAATTCAAGCCTCTTGGTGTCTGCATGAAATACTTCATTAAGGGCTCAAATGGCTTTGTTAATGAGTTAAAATATATAAGGCTAGATCCTAGGTATTTTCTAGTAAGCTTTGATGTATTTTCCCTTTATATAAAAATGAATATTAATGAGGCTATAAATGTTATCAATGACATTAATAATTTTGACAGTGCTAAATTAGTTGGTATATGCCTAACCTTTACCTTTTTCAGCTTCCAAGGTGAATTCTATGAAAAAACTTATGAAGTGGCCATGGGCTCTCCGCTCTCCCCCATCGTTTCCAACTTGTCATGGAATATTTGAGGCTAAGGCTTTGGCTTCTACTTAATTCTACCCTAATATTTGGAAGAGATTTTTTGATGATAGTTACGTAATTTGGCCCCATGGACAGGAGAAGTTAAATGGATTCCTTCACCATCATAATTTTCAATCTTACTCCATCAAATTTATGATGGAAGTTGAGGTTAATGGGAAGCTTCCTTTCCTTGATGTTATCCTTTCTAGAAAGGTACATGTTTCTATGTTACACCAAGTATTTCATGAAAAATCACACACAAAATAATATCTTCATGCTAGTTCTCATCATTTTCTAGTGCAAAAATTCAGCATTCTCAATACACTAGCTACTTGTGATTTAAGGATTTCTGATTATGAACACCTAGAAGAGGAGAAAACCCATCACCTAAAATTTTTTGAAAATAATGGATATATAAAACATCAAGGTCTCAGAGCTATTCGAAGAGCTAGTAAAGAAACTAGGATTAAAAAAGTTCCCAATGAATAGGTTACCAATGTTCAAATTCCATTCATCCATGGGACCTCTTATAAGATTGTTTGTATTCTTAGGAAGAATAAATTCTCCACAACCTCCATTACGTCCCTATAATTCTAATGTATTCCCCTTGTTTTTATTTTTAGTGTCTCCCCTTAATTTTATTTTTGTGCCCATGTATCCCCCATGTTGTTATTGTTGTGGCCCATTGAAGCCCATTATTGTTATTGTTGTGCCCTTACATTATTATTGTTATGTAGGCTCTGATTATATTGTGACCCTTTGGACTCCTGTATATACCAAGAAGGTATTATCATTTGTATCCTCCAAGAATTGTTTATTTATGTAATATAAAGGAGGTTTCACCATCAAATAGGAAAATTTTTAAGTCATGTATATATATTTTCTTCTATTCTTTGACTTCATTACATAACATGTGGTATTAGAACTATGGATTCTAGGGTTTCGCTTCTTCAAACAAGCCATATTTGAATTTTTTCTATAACGTTTTCTATACGAAAGTTCAGAAGATGAAATTGGAACCACATGGAGCTGAAATATTGGTGAAACCTCTACATGAATTTCAAATTTTGGTTCACTATATTTTCGGAGATATGATCCGAGGAAGTTAGGGTTTTTGCACGATCCAAAATTCCATCTCAAACAGGTGACCTAGGAAAAATATTCATAAATTTGTCTCTGAGCATCGGATTTGAATTTCATAAAAAAATATTGAAAATGGACAGATTGTAGTTTTTTAGATATAATTTTTAGGCCAAAGGTGAAATAGTGACACGTGAAACTCTGTACAAGTTAACTCTATTGAACTAGTATTTAATCAGGTCATCGTGGTAGATTGGGAATAACACTTTCTTGAAGAATCCAATATCATTTTGACTTATGGGGTTGGAAATGATACTCAAAGGGGTACCACAGGATGAAATTTCAGATCTTGGAGATCTGAAATTACAGAGATACAATAGTTTCAATATCAAGCTCCTAAAAACAAGAAAAATGTGTGTATTTTTTAAAAAAATTCATAACATTTGTTTGAAAAATAAGTTTGAAGTGATTCAAATGTCATAGGGAAGCATATATATATATATATATATATATATATATATATATATATATATATATATATATATATATATATATATATATATATATATATATATATATATATATATATATATATATATATATATATATATATATATATATATATATATATATATATATATTTAATTAAAATGTATGAAACAAAAAAATGGACACACGTAGTAATCAACCAAAATTATCTCCTATGGCACATGACGAAGAGGAAGAAATGCAACGTGATATATCAAAATTACGAGACCAAGTGCAACAAATTTTGCTCTCGCAAATAACAAAAAATGAATTGGAAGCCATGATGAATGATAAAATAAATGGTATAAAAATGGACATCAGATTTTTCAATGGTGTTTTGGAAGTAGACATGGAAGTAATAATGAATGTCAAGATAGAGGGATTGAAGGAAGGTTTTGGAAAGTTGCTAGAAGAAAGGCTTCCCAGTGGTGACAAGGTAATCTATGAAAATCATGATGAGGAAAAAAGGAATATGAATCATGATTTTAGAGACTCCAATGTTGGGTTTAAGAACCACCACATTCTAATGATTTATATGAGGAATTTTTATGGCAAGGATTCGGTAACATGGATACTACAGATGGAGCAATATTTTGATCTCCATGATGTGCAACACTCACAAAAATTACACATTCCAACTTTATATTTAAAACCAAATCATTTTGTATGGTATCAATGGATTTTTTCTCGTAAACCACTTGTCACTTAGTTAAAATTTGTGGAGGAAATGATAGCACATTATGAGGATACAAAGAGTAACACCTTCTTTAGCCAATTGATAAATCTCAAGAAAACGGGTTCAATGGCGGATACCATTGAGGACTTACAAAAATTGAATATCAGGGTAACGGATATTCCATAGGAGCATAATATTGATTTCTTCATAGGTATCTTTAAGGATAACATCCAACATGAGTTTTTCCTTTGGGAACCTGATTCATTGGAGAAGACATTCAGGGTGGAAAGAAAAGTTGAAAGTAAAATTATGGAAACAAGGAATTCTACCACTCATAACTATAAATATGGAATTTTCGTTGCTCCTGGCCTTCCACAACCTATAAGATTGACGCCACAAAAATTGGAGGAAAAAATATCAAAATATCTTTATTACAGTTGTGATAGAAAATACACCAAAGGTCATAAGTGTGTTGAGAAGAAATCATTCTTCATATATTGTGAAGAGGAAGAATAAAAGGAAAAAGAAACATCAAAAGAGGAGGATATTGACCAAGAACCAATCCCTAAGAAATAAGAAATGAATATGACCATATCTTGCAATTCATTGGAAGGAATTACCACTGCTTAAATGCTCAATATATCGATAAACAAATCTTCTTCCAGAGAAACCAATTGTGACAATCAGTCCTCTAGATCATCTTCTTCAGCCATACTAGTAAATTCTGTAATGTGCAGACTAGGAACAATGAACTCCATGGGAAACACAACCTATTTCCCATATACCCTCTTGAAAGGTGTCCTCCTAGTCAAATTTTTACAAGTAGTCTTGTAGGCCCAAAGAATTGTAGGCACTTGCTCATCCCAATCATTTCTATTAGCATTGTATACCTTAGTGAGTGCAGTCTCCAAGATCTTATTGAAAGATTCAACTGCGCCATTTGCCTAAGGATGATAAGGAGAGCTCTTATGATGACGCATCTTGAATTCTTCAGTCAAGGCTTAGATAGTGTCATTTAAAAAATGTGTACCATGATCGTTGATCAGAACCTTAGGACAACCAAATTGATTCACTATATTCTCAAAAATAAACTTTGTAGTCGTATCAGCAGTACAATCCTTCACCGGTTTGGCTTCAACCCATCTGGTTACATAATTTTTTGCAGTGATGATGTACTGCACACCACTCTTTCTTCCTGAAGGATTAATAGGTCCCAAAAAATCAATAGCCCACTTATCAAAAGCTTGCAGTGCAATCTATGGATTCAAGGGTATCTCATCCTTGCACGAAGGTTTTCCCGATCTCTGATAGACATCACACGCGCGACCATGCCTCCACAAACCACCACAAACCAGCTCACAAGATCTTTTGTGTAGTGGCCTTTCCTGCATAATGACCACCGACCATGCCTCCATGAGATTCGTTGAGAATTTCACACCTTTCATACTCCAATACATACCTTCGCAGGACCTCATATGCACAAAATTTGTACAATTGTCCAGCAATAATGGTGAGGTCTGTTGCGTGTGCCACAAGTTCTTTCTTTTACTGAACTGTATAATCCGTAGGTACGCGACCAGTAGTAAAAAACTGAATGATATCAGGGAGATTCTCATTAACCAATTTTATTGCAAACAATTGCGCGTCTGGAAATTCATCATCTATATTTGTGGGTTCTTCTCTTGTTTTAATGCACGACAGATGGTCTAGCCCAGCATTCAATCATCATGGTTTCACCATAATTTCAAAATCATATTCCTTGAATAACAACAACCACCTGTAGATCTTCCCCCCCCATCACAAGCTTGTTGACCAGGTACTTCAAAGTAGAATGATCAGTGAACATTTTGAAGTGAAATCCCAACAGATAGTGGCAGAATTTATATAGTGCATATACCATTGAGAGCCCTTCCCTTTCCAAGGTTGAGTAATTCTTCTCCACGCTTCATATTTTTTGGCTGGCATAAGAAATAGGATGATCAATTTCTCCTTCCCCTGGTTGTGCTAGCACAACTTTGAGCACAATACATGAGGCATCCAGATGTACATGAAATGACTTGGATCAATTTTGGAAAACCAAGATGGGCATAGTGACCATCTTTTCCTTGAGCAGCTCAAAACTCTTTTGGAATTCCTCATCCCAGCAGAACGTTGCATCCTTATTTAACAACTTTTCCATGGGTGCATTTATCAGCACATATCCCTAAATAAACTTTCTATAGTGCCCAGTATGCCCAATATTGAGATAAACTACTTAATATTCTTAGATTCTTCCAAATTGACTATGACAACAATCTTGGCAGGATCCACCATCAATCCCTGCTGGCAGACAATAATTCCCAGCAGCATTCCAAAAGGTACACAGAAAATATAGTTCTTCAAATTCAATGAGATCTGATACTTCCTACAAGTATCCAACATTAAGTGTAGATTGGACACATGCTTCTTTAAAAACCCAAAGACAGTCCAATCGTCAAAATATACCTCCAAAAACTTGTGTAAAAATTCTTTTAAATAAAAAAATACCACATGCGAGAAAATGGCAGGAGCATTATTCAATCAAAATGGAATAACTGTATATTGGAAGGATCCCCATTCAGTAGCAAAATTGGTATTACTCCAATCTTCTGGCACACTCTAAATTCGATGATATCCTAGAAACCCATCTGTAAAAGAATATTCTTCTTGTCCTCCAACATTATCCAAGATTTTATCTTAAAATGGATTTTGGAATGGATCATGCACACAAGAATCATTCAGTTTGTGCATATCAACACAGATTCTTATTTCTCCCTTGGTCTTCTTATCTTGCACAACCATTGGACTTACCCAATAAGATTCTTCCACAAGCTCGATGATACATGCTACCACCATTTTATCTAACTCTTCTTTCACTTTTTTCTTATATTTTGGGTTCAGCCTGTATGGACGTTGTTTTACTGGGCACGCAATAGGCTTCAATGTGATTCTCATCACTCCCAAGTCCCCAATGATTCCTTTCAACTTTGAAAAAATTGTAAGGAATAGATCCTGATATTCAGTCAGCAATTCAACAACCTTGCCTACTATATCATCATCCCAGTAGTCTCCAATATTTGCTAACATAGGTTGTTATTCAGTTCCAATATTCACCTGTATTAACTTTAATGGTTTTTTCACATCCAACGAGGTGATTGAGGGCCCAGCCACTTCACGCTGCCCTTCAGATTCAGGAATCATGATATTCCCTGGATCATCATCATTTTCTTCTACTGTCAGGTTCTTGCAATTCACAATGGCCTTCATCTGTGCGTCCCAAGCTGGTGGCACGTACTCAATCACATGCTTAGTGGAATTGAAGATTACTTCTTGAATATTATGCATATCTTGACCAATTGTTTCGAACCCACTTTCAAAGATAAAGGTAATAATGAAATTTTCTATCAGCTCAAACCATTCGCTAGTGCCTTGTGCGACTCTGTCTCCAAGTACCATTCAATAGGCACCTTTCCCAACGTGTGAATAAACATATGAACCCATTCAGGTCTTGATTTTGCACCCCATACTTGATTCCACTTGGCCAAATGGTTGTGTGGATCCTATCTTCCAGAATATACATCCTGCATTTTAATAACTGGACATTCAAACTGCATCCTCATCATGTGCGCACATTCCTTCCAATTTCCCATATTTACCTTATGTGTTTCCCACCATCTTTCTAGAGTAGCGCACAAGCCAAGATCCAAAGAATTTAATCTATGTTCTTTAGGCACAGTCCTTTCCATCTCTCCTATGAACATGTTTACATCATTTGAGCCATCATAGTTTGGTAAATCACGTACCTTAGATGTTATACAACGTAGAATCCAGGTCACACGATTATAATGCAATGCAAATACCTCATTCAATTAGTTTTTCCAATTCTCTAGTTCTTCATCAGAGTCTTAAAAACAAGAGCTATCCTTCTCTCATTTAAGATTCCTATCTGCTATTGGATTAATCCATTCTTCCTCGTGCAAACTTAGCTTATAGATTTGATTAATCTCGTCCTTAGTGCGCACTAGTTCAGTATACCTTTGGCCTTTTTCAGGATCCAAAGGAATGATTACCCTAACTCCATTTCTCTCAAATTCCATTCTCCTTCTCTTCACATTGATAACACCATCCATGTCAATGGACCAATCCAATCCTAGTAGTGCAGGATAAGGATCAATATCATCTACAATTTGTATAACCTCAAAGTCTGTCAACACCTTAACACCTTCTATATTCACCACAACTCTTGAAAACATCCCTAAAGGAATGATCTTCTATTGATTAGCCATGTGCAGTTGGATAGTAGACCATTCTAGCTTGGGATCTCCCATGCGCTGCCAAGTTTGTTTAGATAGAACATTAGCATTTGATCCTAGATCCAAAATGACTTGGTCGATTTCATAAGCACCAATCTGCACAGTCATATGCATCTCTCTACCCATCCTCTTCTTGTTCTTGTAAATATTCTTGACTGCGCCCTGTTCTACCATGGGATGTTCTTTCTCTGCACAATTATCTATCAATTCCTGTAAATTTCAATAGCATTCTTGTTGCGCATCAACTTTATGCATGCTTGTAAAAATGGCTTAATCTCTTCTTCTCCTCTTGCTTCCTTCATTTTTCTACCACATGTTGATGTACCTCCTTATGAAAAGTATTTCCTTGCTTCACTAAAGGTTTATTTTGCACGCTGGAGATTAAAGCGTTCTTGATTTTTATGTGCTTTTCGGATCCATACATAAAGGCAGTTTGCTTTCCCTTATCTTCATTCGTATCTACACCACTCCTGGTAACTAAATTCACATAGGTATCTTATTCACGAGTCTTTGTGCAAACCATCTAAAGATTTTGCATTAGAGTCTTCTTTTCCTGCATTTTAGAAAAATCAAGATAGGACAATATTTTATAACATGATCAAATTGTTTACAGTACCTGCAGGAATATCACGCTCGATTCAGACAGTAGCGCGCATAATGACCAAAATCACCACAATTATATCAATTCACTTGTCCTCTTCCTCAACCAGTTGATCCACCTCCTCGACCTCTTCCTATACCTTGGAATCCTCTACGCCCAGAAGGGGATGCTGGTGATGTAGGCTCAACCTGCATTCGGTATATCTCTTCTTTATCCAACATCATATCATAAGTACGGAAATTCTTCTCATCATGCCATAATGATGAAAAAAAATTGCAAAATAATTTCTTCAAGTCAGACTGATATTTTTTTATCCTTGGGAAAGAATCTGGTATGTTAAAATAAGGTTTCTCCTCTTCTTCTTCACTAGGAATTTATAGTTCTTGTGCTAGTAGTTGTTCTCCAATTGAAGTTAGGAAAATTAATCCTTTTATTGGGGATGAAGAATATTCTTCTTATACAACTACTTTGGTTGATGAAGTTGGTGAATCTCTATGTTGAATATTAGATCTTAGTACCTCATGAAGTCCATGTCTACCTGCAGTGGATGGTGTGGCGCTACAAGGTTGTGGTGGGGTGAGTGGCATTGTTGGAATTAAAATTTTTCCTCTACTTACAAATCTACCTCTAGAATCTCTTTCCCTATGCATGTCATTATTTTTTTTAATATAAAAATACAAGATCATGTAAAATTTTATGGGATAATATTCGCAAGTGGGCTAATTTTCCATGATTTTTCCAAAAAACATATTCACTAATTTCCATTTTTTTTAAAATGATTCACCCAAATTTTACAATACAAAATTATTTTACCCTAAAAATCGCCAAAATTATATAGATTCTTCATGTAAATCCATTAGAACCTTTAATATTTTTACAAGCATGTCAAAAAACATTTTAAATTTTGCATCTTATACACTAATGAGATTCGCCAATGTTTCTAAATTTTAAAATAAATTTTCATTCTTAAAATTTTCCCTGGATAAGATTCCTATTTACACTTCCCCGGCAATGACGCCAAAATGTTTGTCAAATTAATTTTCCTAAATTGATTACATAAATTATTGGCCATGGCTAGTAAACTGACGAAGTGTAATTGCACTATATGTGCTAGGAATCCTAATTATCTAAGTTGAATTAAACTATTAGTGCACATGATTGGATTATTCAATGAAATTAAATTTAAGAAATCCATACAACCAATAAAGATCTTAAACTCCTAAATTATTATTACACTTGGAAAATGAAATTTTAATTCATAAAGAGACACTCACACACACTGCAAAATATGTAAATTGTACTTTGAAAGAAATCTAATTTCTAAAGGAGTAAACATACTCTTGCATGAAGAATCAAAAGGAATTTAAGCTATGTTCACACTTGTTTAAATTGAATCCACTCTTTCTTTGAAATAAAACTCACAACACTCATGGTCTGAAATGAAATTTACAAACTAATTCTATGATTCTTAAAATTACAATCTCGTTCAAACTCTCAATGTCAATTCAATTCATGTGCTCTTGAATTAATAGAAGAAAATGATTAAAAGTAACCACATTGTTGTTATCGATGAACTCAATTATATGCTCCATATAAACACTACTCATATAATTATTTTTTCAATTCATAATCATCAAAAATATATGATAGGATGCATCCATCCAATTGATCATCAAATTCATAAATCGAAATAACACAAATGAAATTCAAAAATCCAAATAACATAAATGAAAAACCCTTATTGTTTGAGGGGGTCCTCCACAAGCATATGGAAACAAAAGAGTTGAAAGATCAACTATGCATCAAGATGAGAAAACTTTGTCTAATATTAAAATAGAGTTTTAAGACTTCACTGCCGCATAAAATAATAACAATGATGATTATCCATAACATGTCTGCTACGTGGTTTTTATATAACCTCTGTCATAAATGTTCAAAGCTTCTTTAGCTAACATAATACTAAATTAAACTTAGGAAATATCCTATTAGAGATCGCTCATGACTTTCTATTTGACAAAGAAAATTGTGAGGTGTTTGTTTCGCTTATCTCTCACTTGTTGTAGCTATTTGTTGACCTTCACCTTTGAAAATTAGATTGGAACCTTCCTTCATAAATTTGATTCATGAGGATAGGAGTAAAATATTGAGTGAAATAATTGCTATCTCCCCATATATATTTTGTTCCAGTTAGCACCTTGGATCCTAATCAACAATGCACTCAGTTGCATAATCAGATTCTACCAGCTGAAACATAAAAATCAAGTAGCTAATGCAAGTATTAGGAAAATAATAAAGAACATTAGTAACATATTAAATATGAGACAATTATATACTTTTCAAGCTTTAAATCCACTGATTTGATTCCCATTGATGGTTAAGATGGTCAAAATTGGTGAAAAAGGATTGTAAAAAAGAAACAATTATGAGGTTCAACACGTGTCCACAACATAGTTGTCATCTCCTTGGATAATTTTGAGTATTTCATCAAAAAATTTACAATTTTTCAAAATCCAAACCAAACTCCAAAATATACCACCTCTAACATTAGTTCCACTTACCCTCTAGAAATTTCCATCTCCATCATCCTTAATCATTCTAACATGTCTCCTTGCAACTCATAGACCACACTAAGGGTAGAAGGAGGATGTTACTAAGATGAATCGACCTCCAATGTCTTGTTATGGAAAAGGGAGTCTAAATTTTTCAATTTTTTCCAACTCTTTAAAACACAAAACCAATAATGCCATTGCATTCTTCTCGTTGAGACCCTTCCAATCAATATAAAATTTTCCCCAATCCGGCCTCTGCATTGAAAGTTATGGCCACATGAATTATAGCCTAATAAACTCTACGACATCATCCTAACTTGTCATGTGGAACCCACGTGGTGCCCATGTGCATATATAAACTAATTTCCATGTCACACTCATGAAGGCCCCCTTTCTTACCATTGCTTATATTGTAATAAAGGTGAAAATCCATTTTAAGCCAAACACACTATTGTGGATCATCTGCATATCCTTTTAATTTTATATTAAAAATACAAAAAAAATTGAAATTGAAAAAAAAGAAAATATGTTTAAGTATTATAGTTTTATACTTTGCATAAAAAGAAAAAGTTTTTAGTTTGATGTTTTAAATTTTAACTGTTTTAAACTTTGTACAAGTGGGTTTTGTATCAAAAGAGTAAAGGCTGATCAATTCAATCGGCGGAGAGTGCTGATATTCAAAGTCTGAACCGGATGACCCAACTCGCGGGCACTACCAGCACGATAGTTAACGAAATGGGTGCCTCCGCAGTTGACTGGATTGACTGCAGAGGCAATAGAGATCAACGATGGATATCGACTATGGGGGCACCAACCGAAGTTCTCAGTTATACCCCGAGACCCCCCGCAGTGACGTCATATGTCGAATGGAAAACAGTTGTGCAGGAGAAGAATTCAATCATTTTATGTCCCATTTGAACCAATAAAAGACCTTTTTGTTGGTTTTGAACCCCTCTTTATATCTATCGAAACCTTTAAATACCTTCACAAACCCCCATTTCGGCCTAAAATATAACTTTTTCATAAGCAGACCATTAAGACCTCGCGGGTTTAAGTTCCCAGCTCCATTCTCCATGTGACCGGGATCCACGACCGTCAACCTGAGTCGTTATCCCTTTTTGCGCTACCAGACTTTGCTCCACCCCTATTCCTTCTGCTTCCTTATGTTTCCCCGTCGATGGGATCTAAGCTGTTGATCTTGCAAATCTAACAGTTCTCGCTCCATCGCACCAACAATATTCATCCTTGATCATCACTTACCAAACCATCCCGCTGATATGTTTTGGACTGTTGATCTGGCTCCCCCAGATCCAACGGTTGGCACAATTTCATTTTTTCGCTACCCCTTTGCTCCATTCATTAATTTATGCGGCACACCGATTTCATCTAGACCATCGATCCTCTTAATCGGATGGTCATCGATTCATCGCCGCATTGTGGTTCACTCCTCCCCTCACACCATTCATGCCCTTTTGCGATTCGGTGATGCATTCTCCGCCGTTGATTTCCCCAGATCCAATGGCCCGCGTTCATTCTCGCACCCATTTCACCCAACCCCTCCGTCATGCTTTTTCAACGCAAAATGGGCGGTTTTTAAAGGGACACGTGTCAACCACCAGCATGTATCATGTCCACCCAGCATAAAACCATTTACCGCTTATTCCCAACGCGAAAACCACTCGCAGTTTTCTGCAAAACTGCTTATCATCATTTCCGCGCCAATATTCAAACTTGCCCAGGGTTTTTCCCGGTTTCTATGACAGAACCTTCCTCTCATCATTTTCCCTCCTCCGCATCGCTCCATAAACCCTCGCTGAGCCATCTGAAGCAGTCAAACCATAAAAGCAGGATTTCATAACAAGTTTATTTTTATATGCAGGTTTAAAATGGTGGCTTAATGTTGTAGGCCCTCCCACAGCAAAACACCAATGGCAAAAGCCGAGGATGACAATCCTGATGCTGAATCAATGCAGAAAGGGATTCACGGGTTGATTATTAATGTCTTTTCAGTGTCTCATGAACACTAGTGAAGAACAAAACCCCCAACATGGAAGCCCAACCACATGTACAATACAGCAAATAGTGAAGATCACATATTAGAGATTAAGGGATAAAGGTTAAGCATAAAGCAAGAAAATCAATGGCTTAACTTGTAGATCAAAGATAAAAACACAGTTAAAGCCAGATCACAGGACTCCAACAATAGTTAATATGAGGCAGGCGTTTGAGGAAGTAACAAAATTGTTGGAGGAAACACATATGTGTCGTATTGTATCATTCTGGTTTCATAGACAGAAACACCCAAAAATACACTAATTATTGGGTTTAAACCATGTTTAAACAGAGATCGGATTTCAAGCGATTATTAACGCTAAGTTTTATTGTCATCGAGTCTGCAGATCCATATCGCATCACTGAAAGCCTTTTCAAAGGGAACATCTTCGAAGGCAGAATCAAAATCAGGAATTGAGCGACTGCTCGTTGCCAATGCGATCGCATCACAACATCGCCCATCGCATTATCGAAATTTCCGCAGCGCTTAACTTCGTCTTCCATTTTCCGCTGATGCGATCATCACACCATCGTGCATCGCATCACACTCGCCCCTCGCTTCATCGCTCATCACATATCATGATTTCCTCCACCCGAAACATTCTCGCTCCTCTTCCACTTGCGATTGCGATTCCCGTGGCCCACCATTTCTCTTTCCATTATTTTCAAAGGAAAAAGGGTTTTTCTCCATGAATGAGGCATATTCATTTGGTTTATTAAAATGGCTTTCTTCAGCGAAAGGAAAAGGTGCTCTTTAAGGCTGTGAGAAAGAGTAAATACATAAATCACTTCAGCACCAGCCCATGAAAGGTAGCAAAAAAGGGTGAAATAAGTTCAGTTAATACAAGCAATCAAACTCCTATTATAACTAAGAAAGACAAATCAGTTGATCAAGGAAAAGAAGCCACGTCATCAGCAATTCCTATAGATTAGGATGCTTACTTTATGTTATTTTCTGAGGACAATGTAACTGTAAAAAGACATTTTCAAGGCATGTAATAGACAGCCTTCAAAGTCATGAAGTAGTTTTGGTAGTTAGAATTGGTTACAGAAGTTCCAAACTATTTTTTACCGTATTTAATGTAATTTTCAAGAGGAAGGAAGGTTCCGAGTTTTGGACCTTCAAATCCTAATTTTTGTACTCATAGATTGACAAGTTAATGAATGAGTATGCAAGTTTCTATCATTTTGTTAATGTTGAGATGTATTCTCAGTTTACGTTATGTTTTTCCATCTATGAATGAAACAAAGTTATGAGCAGCCGACCTCTTTATACTTATGTATTTCAGAGTTAAAAAACCTTAATTTGCGCTCCTCTGTTTTAACTATTTCTTCATATACTTCTTTTGGATTTTGAAATGGTATTTTCTGTATAAAACAACATATCAGTTTGAAGTTTTCCCTTTTGTTTCTTCTGATTCTTTCGTTCAACATTGGCTAAAGATAGCATTGTAGAATATTCATATATTTGATATTTAAGGGTTTGATCTTTAATATTTGAGGGTTGATAAGACAGAGACAAATATATACATTCGTGACATGATCAGATAAATGTCTTAAGCATTGATTCCTTATCACAGCTAAGGGATTGTCTCTTAAGGTAGAACATTAATTGGCGTCATTTCCAGGGAACGAATATTCAAAGTTTGCCCTGGGTTTTGTTCATATTTCCTCTGGTTGTTCAGAGAGGAGGAAATACTAAGCTATGCTTATTTAAAATCATTCTGGCTTCTAAGAAGCCTCACAGGAGGTCAGATACCTCTCAGCAAAAAGCTCCTATTTTGTCTGATCCAGAAAAGCTAGTTTCAAAGAAGGGCCAGAAAACAAAAATATTTTCTACACCTGATGCCACACTGCTTGCACCAGGCAGTAGTTCACATACATCTTCATCCAAGGATATTTCTTGGAAACTCATTTTCCCGGAAAAATAATCCTCACCTTCAACCATTCATTTCCAAGAACCAACGTTAGAAGAAAAATATTTTGAGTTTGTATCATTTCCTCTTACAGAAACTCAACCTCATACAGTTGCCAGTTATTCTGCTATTGTTCATACACCTATTCCTATATCATTTGTTCCACCTCATTCATCCCCACCTACAACTGGTATCCATTTTACCCCCGCTCAAGGAGCAGTCAATAAGGGCATAAACATGGCAGCCCCTGCTTTCTTGATGAATAGATATTCACCATTAAATCTACCCCAACCAATGAATGCAATTCCTCAGTAGTATCTCAAGTTGCTCCCTAGATTTACTGGTGAAGATGAAATAACTGCAGAACAGCACTTTCCCTTGTTCTGCACATTTGCTGAAAAGTTTAATGTAGAACATCTAGATGTTGTGATGAGACTTTTTGTGCAGTCTCTAAGTGGAGAGGCAAGAAAATGGTTCAAAGGATTACCAAATGGTTCAATAAATGATTAGGATGAATTAGAAAGACATTTCATCCAAATATGGGGAGAAAAAAGGGACCATGGTTATTCTTTAATAGAATTCAATGCAATAAAGAAGAAATCAAATGAAAATATGAATGATTTTGTCAAAAGGTTTAATAAGTTGTATAATAGTTTGCCCCTGGAAATGAAACCTTATCCTATTGGATAAAGGGTTGTTTTTTCTGGAGCATTTGAGCCGGATTTTATTTTTACATTGAGAGAAATAATATCTCCCACTCTTGAAAAGATTCAAACTGATGCCTTAGAGATTGAGGCAAATATGTCTGCTACTGGGAAAGTTCGACATAAAGAAAAATCCAAAGAAGAAGACTCATCTCAAGATCAGAGGATCGATGATATGACTAAGGTCATAAAAAATTTGTCTAACAAATTAGTAAATATGGAAATAGACAACAATAAACCTGCAAAACAAAACAGAGGGGTTTTTAATCCCTAGTTCAGAAAACAGCCCCTGCAAATTTTTCAAAGAGAAAGAAAGGATCAAGATCAAGTGCAAGCACCTTTATATATAGAGGCAAAACCATCACGTTCTGTTGACAATAATGAAAAGAAAGATGAAGATAAAATTTCTGCTGTGTATATGGAGGATGGTAAATCAAAAGAAGAAATTGAGAAAGAATATGAAGAGGAAAGTAAAGAAATTGATATCTAATTTGATCAAGAAGAAATGGATGGTTACTGTAAACAGTTTACCGATTTTATGCAATTATAATTTCATGAAAAATATGATTTGAGGTCAAAGAAGAGATTAAGAACTCAAGATGATGAAGAGAAAGAATCAGAATCAGTACCTACTCCAATGGCGACTCCACTACAGAAGAACCAAATTAAAAAATTAGACAAGGGGAAACAACCCATGAATCAAGATAAAGAAAAAGAAAAATAGCAAGTTGATGCTTCCCAAATAAAACATAATGATCCTAATATGTTGGAGAATATTGTTATTGTTTCTGATCAAACTGCAAATTCAAACAGAAACCAAGAAGAACCTAAAAAGTTGACAAAACAAAATCAAACTTTCAGTTTGTCAAAAGAGTTAGAAAAATTGAAGATTCAAGTACCACTTCTTAAGTTGGTCAAAACCCCTGGTTGTAAGAAGGAAATTGCAAATTTTATTAATTTATCTCAGTCTGACGAGGTGGGTGATATAGTGAACCTGCAAGAGGAGAAACTAGTGGTTATTTTTGGACCTCATGTTGAAGAGGTAGATTCTTCTGTTCCACCTTTTTATATATCAGTTCTGCTACATGATTTCATTTTACATAATTGTATGCTAGATTCTGATGCATCACATAATCTAATGCCACTATCTGTGATGAAAGAGTTAAATTTTCAAATTACCAAGCCATATAGAGACCTTTATTCCTTTTATTCAGAAATGGTAAAGTGTGTGGGTCTTATCAAAGATATGGTTGTTTCCTTAGCCCAAATTCTAGCTAAGAATATTATGATGGATGTGGTAGTAGCAGATATTCCAGCTAGATTTGGTATGTTTTTGTCTAGATCTTGGGGGGGAAAACTTGGAGGAGTTTTGAAATTAGATTTCACATATGCCATCATTCCTATTTTTAATGGGGAGGAAAGGAGGTTATACAGAGAAACCAGATTTTTGAAAACTACTACCAAGAAATATGCAGGTAATTCCCCCATTTATGGTCAAGAGAAGGAGGATCTCTCTTGTTTCATGCTGCATGAAGATGCAGAATTTGTTGAAGATTCACAAAAGCAGCTCCCTTCATCCATTGTACATAAGGAGCTATAGTCAAATAAGCTTTGGAAGTGTTATTTCGATGGTGCATTTTCAAAGGAGGGCACTGGAGCTGGATTCATATTTGTATCTCCTGAAGGTAACCTTGTACCTTTTTCTTTAAAACTGGAATTTGAATCCACTAATAATGTAGTTGAATACGAAGCATTGATTTTAAGTCTACAAACAGCTAAACAGATGGGAATTGAGTCTATCTCTATTTTTGGTGATTCTGAATTAATCATAAGGCAAATCAAAAATTGGTGTCAGACTAAAAATTCCAGATTAAGGTCCTATAGAAACGAGATATGGGATCTAATTGAAAATTATTTTGAGGCCTTTAATTTACAGTTTATTCCAAGAGAGGAGAATAGAATGGCATATTCGTTAGCAATTGCAGCCAGTACATTCAAACCACCAATCAATCCAAGGTTGAGATATGAGATTGAGTTGAGACACAGGCCTTCAATTCCTTATAATGTAAAGCATTGGTAGGTCTTTGAGGATGATGAGCAGATTAATCAGTTCTTGACGATGATTGGAAATTTTAAAGACAGTCAAATTGATTTAGAAGAGGATGAAAGTGATCAAGGTGAAATTTCTAAAAATCTGAAGCAGACAATTGGAGACCAGAAGATAATTCAAATGAAAGATAATAGTTTTCCCAGAGTTTTAGTACCTCTTGAAAGACTATTTGATGCTAACGATGTGGCAGTAAACTAGAAAAAGGTAGCCCAGGATGGAGAAATGGAGGACTGTAATTTAGGAACTCAACATGAGCCTAAAATGGTAAAACTATTCAAAGGAGTTCCAAAGGAATACAAAGAGAGGTATGTAGATCTTTTCAAGCAGTTTATGGATGTATTTGCATGGCCATATGAAGATCTGAAAACTTATGATAAAAGTATTATTCAGCATAAAATCCCATTGAAAGATGGGATTAAGCCTCATAGACAGAAGCTCGGACAAATTAACCCATTATTGTTGGCTCCAATTGAAAAAGAGGTAAAGAAACTTTTACAAGCAAATATTATAGTTCCTCTAAGATATTCAAATTGGGTTTCCAATCTTGTACTGGTTAGGAAGAAAAATGGAGAGATAAGACTATGTGTAGATTTCAGAAATTTGAACAAAGCTTCACTAAAGGATAATTATCCTTTGCCAACGATGGACTTTGTCTTGCAGAAAGTAATTGGAGGTTATCCATGGTTGATGGTTTTTCTGGGTATAATCAGGTTGTTGTGGAGAAGGAAGATTGAAAGAAAATTTCTTTCACTACACCCTGAGGAACATTCATGTATGCCAAGATGCCATTCGGCCTCATGAATGTAGGAGCTACTTTCCAAAGGGCAATCGACATTGCGTTTTTAGTGGACAAATTTGTAGTTATTTATCTTGATGATGTTACAATTTTTTCAAGTTCTGATGATGAAAACCTACAACATTTCGAGAAAGACTTTTTAAAATGCATGAGATATGGATTATCATTGAATCCTAAAAAATCCTTGTTTTCTCTAGAAGAAGGAAAATTGTTGGGCCATATAGTTTCAAAGCAAGGAGTGAAGATTGATCCAGCAAGGGTTGAAGCCATACAGACAATTCCACTGCCTCGAAGTAAGAAGGATATTCAAAGATTTCTTGGAAAATTCAATTTTCTGAGAAGATTTGTCCCAAATTATGCTGAGATTGTCAAGAAAATAATGGATATGTTGAAAAAGGATGCTAAAGTAAAGTGGGACAAAGATGCAAGGGAATCTTTTGGAAGAATTAAAGAAGCTCTCCAAGAAGCTCCTGTTTTAATCAGTCCAGATTACTTGAAGCCATTTCAAATTTTCTCATTTGCATCTTCTTCTACAATTGTTGTTGTATTACTACAAAAAAAATGAAGAAGGAACTGAGCAGCCTGTAGCGTTTTTTAGCAAAGTGCTTCGAGATGCAGAACTGAAGTATAATATCTTGGAGAAACAGGTATATGCTCTGGTTAAATCATTGAAAGCTTTCAGAACTTATATACTTCATTCTCAAATTGTGGCATATGTGCCTAATTCCGTTGTAAAGGATGTATTGGTACAAAGTGATGTTGAAGGGAAAAGAGGGAAATTGATTGCTAAAATCCAAGAATATTATTTGGATATCAAACCAACAAAGCTATTCAAAGGACTAGGACTGGCTAAATTGTTAACAGGATCTAATTTCCAAGCTTTGGGAATCAGTTTACTTGCACCTGTAGAAGAAGTCACTAAAGAATCAAATCACCTTCAGACAAAAGCAGCAATTAAGTATAAATTCCTCCGTTCAAACTGGTACAAAGATATTATTCAATATTTGTGTTTCCTTTCTTATCCACCTTCAATTAACAGAGCTAGGTACAGAGCCTTGAAACTTAAATCTCAGCCTTATGTTATAATTGAAGCTAAGTTGTATTGGAAAGATCCTGCTGGTGTGTTGTTGTTATGTCTAACATAAGAGGAAACCATAGAAGTGATTAAAGAGTATCATGAGTGCTTGTGTGGAGG
This sequence comes from Pinus albicaulis, assembly GCA_034641835.2. Taxonomy (NCBI): domain Eukaryota; kingdom Viridiplantae; phylum Streptophyta; class Pinopsida; order Pinales; family Pinaceae; genus Pinus; species Pinus albicaulis. Next base: position 453,491,684 of record CM076569.1, on the reverse strand, counting down.
TCATTCAGTTGGAAAGTAACTGCTCATAAGATTCTTAAATCGGCATTTTATTGGCCCTCTTTATTTTCAGATGTATACAGGACTGTTAGAAGTTGTCAAAAATGCCAGTTGTTTGCAGAAAAGAAAAGGTTAGCTCCTTTACCTCTTCTCCCTATTTTTTCTTAAGAACCTTTCAGACAATGGGGATTGGATTTCATTGGGGAAATCAATCCACCATCAAGTGGGCAATTTAAATGGGTTTTGACTGCAACATATTATTTTACAAAATGGGTAGAGGAAGTCCCTTCCAGAAGAGCAAATGATTTGGTTGTAATGAAATTTTTGGAAGAAAATATTTTTAGCAGATTTGGATGTCCAGTGAAGATTGTGACAGATAACGCTCAAGTATTCAACTCAGTTAGGTTTATAAAATTCTTTCAAACATATAATGTGATATTGTCCCATTCTACAGCACATCACCCTCAAGGAAATGGATTATCAGAATCCTCTAATAAAACGTTGGTGAAAATCTTGAAGAAGACAACAAATGAGAACCAAAAGAATTGGGATTCAAAGCTAAATTTTCACTTTGTGGGAAGTAAGGATGACTACTAGGAGATCCACTGGTAAGTCACCTTATGAATTAGTATATGGTACCCAAGCATTTTTTCCCACTCAGTTAGTAAGGCCAGTAATATATTTTCTTCAAGATGCTCAAGAGGAACCTAATGCCTTGATTAGAAGAATGAATAGGGTGATGGAATTGAGTGAAAACAGGAATAAGGTTAGAGACAATTTGGTCACTTATCAGGAGAAAATGAAGTCCATTTTTGATAGAAAAGAAAAATAAATCATGTTTCAAAATGGAGATATGGTACTAAGATGGGATACAAGAAGAGAGGATAAAGGGAAGCATGGCAAATTTTATCCTTTATGATATGGTCCGTATAAAATCATTTAAGCCAGAACAAATAACACTTTCATGTTGGAAAGTCTAGACGGAGAAGCAGTAGAACTGCCTGTGAATGGACAGTAATTGAAACACTATTTCCAACACTAGAAGTAGTCATTTCATCATTGTACATATCCAGCTTCTTATCATTGTATATTTTTCATCAAGCAATTTTTGACTCCATGCCCGAAGTGAAGGCACTGATCTGCAAGTTCTTAGTGTTTCGTGGAAAAAAACACTATCTCCAGGTGGAGCCAAATGTTGTGGATCATCTGCATATCCTTTTAATTTTATATTAAAAATACAAAAAAATCTAAAATTAAAAGAAAAGAAAATATGTTTAAGTATTATATTTTTATACTTTGGCATAAAAAGAAAAAGTTTTTAGTTTGATGTATTAAAGTTTAACTATTTTAAACTTTTTACAAGTGGGTTTTGTATCAAAAGATTAAAGGCTGATCAATTGAATCAGCGGAGAGTGCTGATATTCAAAGTCTGAACCGAATGACCCAACGCGCGGGCACTACCAGCACGATAGTTAACAAAATGGGTGCCTTCGAAGTTAACTGGATTGACTGCGGAGGAAATAGAGATCAACGGTAGATATCGATTACTGAGGCTTGTCAGTAGGAGTTCTGTTGTGCCACAGAGACCTTGCTTCGGTGATGTCATATGTTGAATGGAAAATAGTTGTTCACGAGAAGAATTCAATCATTTTATGTCCCATTTGAACCAATAAAAGTCCTTTTTGTTGGTTTTGAACCCCTATTTATATCTATCAGAACCTTTAAATACCTTCACAAACCCCCATTTCAGCCTTAAAATATAGCTTTTTCATAAGCGGACCTTTAAGCCCCCACGGGTTTAAGTTCTCAGCTCCTTTCTCCATGTGACTGGGACCTGTGACCGTCGGCCTCAATCGTTAGCCCTTTTCGCGCTATCAGACTTCGATCCGCCCCTATTCCTTCCACTTCCTTATGTTTCCCCACCGATGGGATCTGAGTCGTTGATCTTGCAGATCTAATGGTTCTCACTCCATCACACCAAAAATTTTCCTCCTGGATCATCACTTACAGAACCATCCTACAAATATGTTTTGGATCGTTGATCTGGCTCCCCCAGATCCAAGGGTCGACGCACTTTTTCTGTTTCGCTACCCCTTTGCTCCATTCATTCATTTATGTGACATGCTGATTTCATCTGGACCATCGATCCTCCTAATCGGACGATCATCGCTTCATTGCCGCATCGCGGTTCACTCCTCCCCTCGCACCATTCATGCCCTTGTGCGATTCTGCGATGCATTCTCCACCATTGATTTCCCCAGATCCAACAACCCGCATTCATTCTCACGCCCATTTCACCCAACCCCTCTGTCATGCTTTTTCAATGCAAAATTGGTGGTTTTTAAAGGGACATGTGTCAACCAGCAGCATGTATTGTGTCCACCTAGCATAAAACCATTTACCGCTTATTCCCAGTGCAAAAACCACTCGTGGTTTTCTACAAAACCTCTTATCATCATTTCCGCGCCAATATTCAAACTTTCCCAAGTTTTTCCACGGTTTCTATGACAGAACCTTCCTCTCAGCATTTTCCCTCCTCCGCATTTCTCCATAAACCTTCGCTGAGCCATCTGAAACATTCAAACCATAAACGCAGGATTTCATAACAATTTTATCATTGTATGCAGGTTTAAAATGGTGGCTTAATGTTGCAGGCCCTCCCACAGCCAAACACCAGTGGCAAAAGCTGAGGATGACGATCCTAAGGCTAAATCAATGCAGAAAGGGATTCACGGGTTGATTATTAATTTCTTATCAGTGTCTCATGAACACTGGTGAAGAACAAAACCCCCAGCACGGAAGCCCAACCACCTGTAAAATACAGCAAACAATGAATATCACAGATTAGAGATTAAGGGATAAAGGTTAAGCATAAAGCAAGAAAATCAATGGCTTAACTTGCAGATCAAAGATAAAAACACAATTAAAGCTAGATCACAGGACTCCAAAAATAGTTAATATGAGGCAGGCATTTGAGGAAGTAACAAAATTTTTGGAGGAAACACATATGTGTCGTATTGTATCATTCTAGTTTCATAGACAGAAATACCCAAAAATACACTAATTATTGGGTTAAAACCACTTTTAAACAGAGATTGGATTTCAAGCGATTATGAATGCTGAGTTTTATTGTCATCGGGTCCGCAGATCCATATCGCATCACCGAAAGCCTTTTCAAAGGGAACATCGCCAAAGGTGGAATCGGAATCAGGAATTGAGCGACTTCTCGTCGCTATTGCAATCGCATCGCAACATCGCCCATCGCATTATCGAAATTTCTGCAGTGCTTAACTCCACCGTCCATTTTCTGCCGATGTGATCATCACACCATCGCGCATCACATCACACTCGCCCCTCGCTTCATCGCTCATCGCATATCGAGATTTCCTCCGCCCGAAACATTCCCGCTCCTCTTCCGCTTGCGATTGCGATTCCCATGGCCCACCATTTATCTTTTTGTTCTTTTCAAAGGAAAAAGGTTTTTTCTTCGTGAATGAGGCATATTCGTTTGGTTTATTAAAAGGGTTTTCTTCAGCAAAAGGAAAAGATGGTCTTGAAGGCCATGAGCAAGAGTAAAGACAGAAATCACTTCTGCACCAGCCCATGAAAGGTAGCAAATAAAGGTGAACTAAGTTCAGTGAATACAAGCATTCAAACTCTTGTTATAACTAAGAAAGACAAATCAGTTGATCAAGGAAAAGAAGCCACGTCATCAGCCATTCCTATAGATTAGGATACTTACTTTATGTTATTTTTTGAAGACAATGTAACTGTAAAAAGACATTTTCAAGGCATGCAATAGACAGCCTTCGAAGTCATGAAGTATTTTTGGTATTTAGAATTGGTTAGAGAAGTTCCAAACTGTTTTTTACTGTATTTAATGTAATTTTCAAGAGGAAGGAAGGTTCCAAGTTTTGGACCTTCAAAACCTAATTTTTGTACTCAGAGATTGACAAGTTAATGAATGAGTATGCAAGTTTCTATCATTTTGTTAATGTTGAGATGTATTCTCAATTTACGTTATGTTTTTCCATATATGAATGAAATAGAGTTATGAGCAGTCGGCCTCTTTATACTTATGTATTTCAGAGTTAAAAAACCTTAATTTGTGCTCCTCTGTTTTAACTATTTCTTCATATACTTCTTCTGGATTTTGAAATGGTATTTTCTATATAAAACAGCATATCAGTTTGAAGTTCTCCCTTCTGTTTCTTCTGATTCTTTCATTCAACATTGGCTAAAGATAACATTGCAGAATATTCATATATTTGATATTTAAGGGTTTGATCTTTAATATTTGAGGGTTGATAAGACAGAGACAAATATATACATCTGTGACATGTTCAGATAAATGTCTTAAGCATTGATTCCTTATCATAGCTAAGGGAATGTGTCTTAAGGTACAACATACACAAACACATGGGACATGGATTATGGAGTGTGTCCGCTCCCATTTCCAAATCACCCTAGAAGTATAATCTCAAGGGTTTCCCAAGCACCCCCATTTGAAACTTCGAAGGTCCCAAAGAGTGTCAATTAATGTAAATTCATTTCCCGTCTTTGAAACATAAAACCCAATGAGAAATTAAAAAATCACCATTTCAAACCACCATGATGATGTCACACCCACGTCATGTTGATGCTGCACCCTCCATACGACACTAATTTTTGACCCACTTGTTTATGTAAAACAACTAAAATTGGGTGCCACTAGTAATGTCTTTGTGGCACCACATCACCCTCCTACCTTTTCATATGCAACATGGCTATAGGCCCCACTAGGGTCCCAACCCTTAATAAAATCAAATTCAAATTTCTCAATTATATTAAACACTTGGAAAATTAACCTAGACTCCAACCGATAGCCATCAAGGCCCAATAGTATCATCAAATTAGATTTAAAAGCAAACCCCCCTACCCTCTTGGACCTGGAAAAGGGGGTCCGTTGTCATAGTTCCCTCTCATGGTTTTGTGGTCCTCCATCAACGAATTTTATGCTTTGAAGTTAATTGTGTGTGTGTGTGTGTGTGTGTGTGTGTGTGTGTGTGTGTGTGTGTGTGTGTGTGTGTGTGTGTGTGTGTGTGTGTGTGTGTGTGTGTTTGTGTGTGTGTGTGAGTGAGTGAGTGTGTGTGTGTGTGTGTGTGTGTGTGTGTGTGTGTGTGTGAGTGTGTGTGTGTGTGTGTGTGTGTGTGTGTGTTACATAAGATTTAATTAAGCCTCAATCTAACACACGTGTTTATAATTATAAATATAAATGGGCATATATGCTTGCCTCTTAGTTACGATACTCACTCATATGGGTGAGGAAAGCCTCAAGGGCTTATCCCTCTAAGGCATAAGGTTCTCAACTTGCACCCCTTTTGTATATGAAATGTGTATTACACACAACATGCTAGCCCTTTTGAGCTTAAAATAGTATCAATACCTTTAAGTCTATTTATATTACATCTCCTATACTTAATTAATCCTCAACCCAACTCAACCTACCTACAACTGGATTTTTAGATCCATAATTTCTATCTTGAAATTGTACTCTTGATATTCAATTATTTGGAGAAGCTTTTTCATATTTCTACTTTCTATTGAGATCTACTCTCTCTCTGCCAATGCTGAGTGTAGTTGAGCTTGAACTTTAATCAAATTTTCTTTTCCTTCATCATTTCTCCAAATTTCTTCTCCATGCAATGTATGCAACCTATCCCAGATCTCTCTTGTAGTATTGAGATCCATGATTTTCTCATTGTCTCGATCATGAAGATTAACATACATTACACATCTAGATTTTTCATCTAATAGTTGATATTTTTGTGAAAAAGGTTTATCATAATAACCTTTTTTCACCATTTTCCAAACTTCATATCCTCAAGCAGAAATTTTAGACTTTACCTTCTCTCCCCATGCTCGAAAATTTATGGCATTAAGTAGTGGATCATATTGAAAACCCCTGATTCACCTAGATCCATATTCGAGTGATTAAGCTACAAAAAGGCACCTTATCTGATACCACTTATTGGAAATCAGATCACTACTCGAAGGGGATGAATCACGAATTGTAGGGCTTATACAATTTTATAAAACAATTTCACACTACTAAATAATCATGTAAGATAACATAATACAATAGATTCGAAATATGTAAATTCAACATAAGTTTAAAATATAAAGCACCATAAAAAATAGAAATAAAAACAAGCAAAAAGAGACACAAAAGTTTACTAGTAGAAACCCTCAAGGGGAGCCTAAAACCACCCTACAATTCTTTCCCTACTCTAATTTTATATTATTTTTCAAGAAAATACTTACATAGATCAGCTATTCACTATCAACTAGGAAATATGACCCCAAATATAGTGTATTTCCCACCACAAGCTAGAAAGCCCCAACTTTCTATCAACTGTTTGTTGGCCACTACCATTAAGGAGCCCCAATTTCCTCAACCTATATGCAGACTGCATTTCAAAATGTATAGACTAGGCCTAACATGATCTGTTCAACATGCAAGAAACAACAACATCTCCAGTCTGCAAAATGATCTATGAAAACCATGTTGATCAATGTTATAGTTATACAATAAGCATAATTATGAATTGTAGCTCTCACTCACTCACTCATACATCCTCCAATGCTAGCATAATATATTTATAATTTTCTTTCCGTCACAATGGAGAAAATCAAAATATCAATTTCCTTTCATTCCTCATAATGACCATATCAAAATCAAATCAAATTAATTAACAATTAATCTCTCAAAACAAATACCATGGTAATCCATTAATTTATCACACCGAATACCATGGGAAAAATACTTGGTAATGTTAGCCAAAAACATACAACCATTCCAACCACATGCAACCAATTGCGCACACTCAACACTACATAACCAAAACATACAACCAATCACATGCAAACACCTGCAACAAATCAATCACATTTTAACAAGGTTGACATCAATTCCAACCAAAACATTATCAGTGGTGTTGGAGCGGGGCCCCCTAACACACAAGTTTCGAAGACACTTTTTGTTTTATTGTATGTGTGCTACGCAAATTAAGTCAAGGGGATTTTGGTCCCCAATTTTGGATGTAAATGGGCTTAAATGTAAACTGTGGACCTCAAACCATGTTTTGATACCCTAGTATCTATGCGCTAGGCATATTATAAATAGATATAATGTGTCTAAGCTAAGTAGTTAGTCAATGAATGTGTCATGAGATATTGATGTTCAGATAGTTTATGCGTCTCAAAGGGTTTTTGAATTGGGTTGAAGGGCTCCTGCTAGCTGTGTGTGTGGAAAGGATTGTAAGGGTTTTGGAAAGAACGGTTGATGTATTGACAGATCTGAAAGATAATAGAAAGAACAATTTTTGTGAAGCTATCTGTGTTATGCATCTATATTTCTTACTGTTTATGCTCTATTAAGATTGCATTGTCTACTTACTTATTAATGATTGCACAAGGTTATATGATCTGATTATGCATGATTTTTTATGATTAAGAGATCTGTTAAGTGTTTACAGTGATTAAGATCTAAACCCGGTTCTGATTTGTTATCTGCGCTAAAGCGAACAATAATTTTTTTTATTTTATTGGTAATTGCGCCTTATCTGTGATTATGTTATAAAATTTTGCACGCATATATATAATTTCACTGTGGATTTTTCTGAGGAACACTTCATTAAATTCTCTCTCTGGGTGCGGAAACCTGGTTCCAATACCCCCCCATACTGCTTTGGGTGAGACTTTGGTCTACGCAAGTAGATCATTGCTGAAAGGGCCAGTAGTTGGAGGGTTTGTTGGTTTATCCATAAACTCTGAATCTAGATCAGGACCCTTCAAGCCAACAAATGGTTCTGTTTTCAAGACCGGGATCATCATTTTGAGGGATATTTGATGTAGTGGCATCCGTCGTGCAACGAATTACAAGATTGGTTAGATAGAAAGGTCCTTGAATTTTCATTGCAAGGGAATAGAAGTACTAAATTATCTGATGAACAGTAGGTACAAAATTATATTTATAACAAAGTGCATGAAATTTTATTTTGTTCCTTTACGCATGAACTATAGGAATGGCTGTCACGTGTAGCTGAATTCCATCACTTCATAAAGGACGACGTAGTCACTGAGTGGACTCCTGAATTGATCGAGCACGTAGAGAAGCTTGATAATAAGATCACTCGCATAATAGACCATTGGATCGATCGCCTTTTGGGAGGATTTGTGACTAAATTTTTTTTTGACCAATTTGTTGCATATTCTGAAGCAGAAAGAAGGTTTTTCAAAGGCCCTATGGTTAAGTTCTTGCGCTCATTGAAATTGTTATTGAAAATTCTATTGTGTGAACAGGGTTATCTAAGCGAACATATTGCTTGAATGCATCAAAGGGGTTCAAGTACGCGCAGTGGAAGAATTTACTACAAATATTCTGAAAATAAAAAATAAAAATAAAGACAATAAAAAAGAGTCATTTATAACCCTCTAAAGCCTAGATCTAAAAGTGAAACTGAACCAGAAACTACTAGCTCAAGTGACTCTAAAGAAGAAACCTTGTCATATCAGAAACCCTTGAATCTATTTCCCACTCCATCCACTCCACTTATGAGCTCACATCACAGATCACCTACCCCACCGTGTATTCCATCTCCACCTCCTCTTGAAGTAGATTTGGTTGCATCCATGAAGTTACCCAATTTCAGAGGCATTGGAAATGAGGACACTGATCACTTATGGTTTGTGACTGAGGTCGTATGGCAGGCTCATCAAGTGAACAATATTGATATTAGAAAATCGCAACTGGCTATTGCATTTCAAGATCGCACACTAGACTGGTACATTAGGTATGTGCAAGAAAACCCTAATGCTACCTTGGAATATATTAAATAAGCCCTAAAAGAGTCATTTAAGTAACCTAATTCATACACACAGCTAGTGACAGAAATGAAGGATTTTTTTGGTTTTTAAACTCATGTGGTGATCATTTTTTAAGGAGCTTTCCGGATTATCCACAGTGCTAGAAAATGAGTGTCGACGTTTCGAATCCCAATGGGGATCCATCATCAGGACAAACTTTGAATGAAGAAATGAGAGAAAAGACTCAGACCATTAATAGAGGTGGAGGATGCTATCTAGAAAAGGGCCGACCAGAAATTCTTCATACTTTTCTAATTTTAATAATTTCAATACAATTAATAATGTTATTATTTTCAAATAATAATAATAATTAAATTCTAATAACAATAAGGTTCTATTAAGGCTAATAATTCTAAGTTAAAAGGTTAATAATATAATCTAGAAAAACTATATTAAGGAAAAAGTTTATTAAGGAGGAAATACTATAAGCTAATAAATTTTAGGTTTTTAATAAAATGTAAATATATAATTGAATTAAAAGGAAATATTTAGTTTACTAAATATTTCATTATAATTCATTATATATCTAATTTTATTATATAATTAATCTTAAAGATTAAATTACATATTAAAAGGAAAAAGCTAAAAAGTAAAAACAATGAGGAAATTAATTATTTTAATAAAAGACTTAATAAAATATAAGTATATAATTGAACTAAAAGGATATATTAAGTTTTTTAATATATCATTTTAATTTATTATATATTTAATTTTATTAAATATTCAATTTTAATGATTTAATTTTAATTTAATTAGAGTTTTAAGCTAATTTATAATTTGAAAATAGAATAAAATCCTAAGAATTATTGATTAATTAATTAACCTTTTAATTTTAACAAAAAAATATTTATTAATTAATAGGGGTAATTGCTAGCATTTTTTATTTTGTTAAAACTAAAAACTAACTAAGACTTCAAAGGGAGAGGGACATACCTGGGGTTAAAAACTATACCTTACTGGCGGGCGCTTTTTTTGGAGGAGCAGATCTGTCGAATAAGGGGTTTCCAAGTGTCACCAATTTCAACTCCACTATCCCTATTAAGATTATCATGATGCTTTATGATCTCCAGGGCCTCCCTTATTTTCCTTCTTTGATAGTGTTCTTCCTTCACAATGATTGTTGCATCTTCCAGTCGAATTTGATGTTTGGTCTTCGAGGAGTGTTCTGCAAGGGCTGAGATACGTGATCATTCATATCTGATATCGGCTTCATGCTCCTTAAGTATTTTCTGAAGTGAACGCCCAGTCTCAGCGATATAACTCCTTCCGCATGAAAAATTAATCGTGTACACTCCTTTAAGTTTTTCATGGTTTATGTCATCCTTAACTGATCACATCTTTTGCCTAATCGTCCCTAATGCTGAAAATTGAGCGAAAATTTTGTTCTTTCTTAGGAGTTTGGCTATTTTATCAGTAACCCCCTTAATGTATGGTAGAACAACTCTTCCCATATTTTCTTTTTGTTCATGGTGATTCTGAGGTGAGATTGAACTCTTAGCCCTTTCCAAGGCTTTTTTGATATCACTATCTTTATAACCTAAATCTTTGAAAACGGCTGAAAGGTGACTGATTTCATCGCTCAGGTGTTTTGTGTCATAAATCCTCATGGCTCTGACGGCTAGGGTATTAAGGACGCCAAACTTTTGTGCCGAATGATGGTAGGATTCAGCATGGAGATAGCTGTCAGTATGGGTTTTCTTTCTAAACACTTGGCGCCCAAGTGTTCCATCCTCATTCCTAGTGACTAGAATGTCCAAAAAAGAAATTCTTATATTTTCTTCGACCTCCATTGTGAACTTAATCTCTGTGGAAATGGAATTGAGGTGCTTGAAAAATCCTTCAAGATTTTCTCTATCGTGGGCCCATTTTATGTTGGTGTCGTCCACAAACCTTTTCCACTAGTTAGGTTTTAAGGGATAAGAGGCAAGGGCCTTTTTCTCAAAATGTTCCATGTATAGGTTGGTGACAATAGGGGATAGTGGTGATCCCATCGTGACACCTGATACTTGTTCATAGAATTCCCCTTGAAAACTGAAGAACGTGGAGCATAGGCAGATCTCAGCAAGCTTGGCTGTTTCAGGATCGGTGACATCTTTAATAACCTGTATCGCCTCATCTAAAGGAATTTTTGTGAAAAGTGATACCACATCGAAGCTAACCAAGATGTCATTTTCTTCAACTTTCTGGTTCTTAATGAGCTTGACAAAATCACTTGAGTCTTTGATAAAGGAGTCAGTATTTCCAACGAGACGTTTTAGTATCTTAGCAACATACTTTTCCAGATCATAAGTAGGGGATCCTATGGTAGTAACAATCGGTCTTAGGGGGACTCCTTCTTTATGAATTTTTGGCAAACCATAAATTATAGGCATGATTTCACAAGTTGGGGTTAATTTCTTCTTTAGCTTGTCATCCAACCCAGAATTTTTTATGGCTTTCTTGACTTCTCTTAATACCTTGGGCATGGGGTTATAGTTCATCTTCTTATAGCTGCTACAATCTAAATGTTCAATCATTTTCTTATTATAATCATCATTATCAAGAACGACGGCAGCACCTCCCTTGTCGGCTTTAAGAACCACAATGTTTTCATTATTGTGAAGCACCTTGAGAGCAAAAAACTCCTCCTTGGTTAGGTTGCTTTTGGGAGTTCTGGATTTTTTCAGAATCATGGAGCATTCTTGTCTCAAGACTTCTTTATCATCAAGTGTTAAACAATATGGAGCATGATCACCTTCAAAGATATAACCTAGCTCCCTTAAGAATCATGGAGCATTCTTGTCTCAAGGCTTCTTTATCATCAACCACGGAAAGGGAAGGCCTCACAATGGTATATGGATTACAGAAACTCTGCCACTATCTATTGGGAGGTCACTTCAAAATTTTCATTGATCATTATTCTTTGAAGTACTTGGTCAACAAGCCTGTGATGGGGGGGAATATCTGCAGGTGGTTGTTGTTATTCCAGGAATATGATTTTGAAATTATGGTGAAACTAAGACGATTGAATGTTGAGCTAAACCATCTATCTCACATTGAAATAGGAGAAGAACCCACAAATATAGATGATGGATTTTCAGATGGACAGTTGTTTGCGATAAAAGTGGTTTATGAGCACTTCCCTAATATCATTCAGTTTTTTACTACTAGTCGCGTGCTTGAGGAGTATACAGTTCAGCATAAGAAGGAACTTGTGGCACGCGTAACTGAATTCACCATTATTGTTAGACATTTGTACAAATTAGGTGCGGATGAGGTCTTGCGAAGGTATGTATTGGATTATAAAAGGCGTTTAATTCTCAATGAATCTCATGGAGGCATTGTCGATGGTAATTATGCGGGTAAGGCCACTACGCAGAAGATCTTGCGAGCTGGGTTGTGGTGGCCCACGATGCACAATGATGTCGATGTGCACTGTAGCGCATGTGATGAATGTTAGAGGATGGGAAAACCTTCGTGCAAGGAAGAGATGCCCTTGAATCCATAGATGGCACTGCAAGATTTTGAGAAGTGGGCTATTGATTTTATGGGACCTATTAATCCTCCAAGAAGAAAGAGTGATGTGCGCTACATCATCATTGTGACATATTATGTAACCAGATGGGCTGAAGCCAAACTGGTGAAGGATTGTACTGCTGATATGGATGCGTAGTTTATTTTTGAGAATATAGTGACTCAATTTGGTTGTCCTAAGATTCTGATCAGCGATCAGTGTATGCATTTTGTAAATGAAACTATCGAAGCCTTGACTGAATAATTCATGATGCGTCATCAATAGATCTCTCCTTGTCATCCTCAGAAAAATGGTGCAGTTGAAGCTTTCAATAAGATCTTGGAGACTACACTAACTAAGATATGCAATGCTAATATAAATGATTGGGATGAGCAAGTTCCTGCAGTTCTCTGGGCCTACAGGACTACATGAAAAAATTTGACTAGGAGGACACCTTTTAGGATGGTATATGGGCAAGAGGTTGTGTTTCCCATGGAGTTCATTATTCCTACTCTGCACATTGCAGCATTTACCAATATGTTTGAATAAGATGCTCTAGATGACCGGTCGTTGCAGTAGGTTTCTCTAGAAGAAGATCGGTTTATCAGTACCTTGAGCATTTGAGCAGTGGTAATTCCTGCCAATGCATTAAAAGATATGGTCATATTCATTTCTTCTTTCTCAGGGGTTGGTTCTTGGTGTATATCCTTTTCTTTTGATGTTTCTTTATCCTTTTCTTCCTCCTCTTCACAATATATGAATAATAATTTCTTCTCAACACACTTATGACCTTTGGTGTATTTTCTATCATAACTGTAACAAAGCCATTTTTCTCTTTTTTCCTCCAATTTTTGTGGCATAAACCTTATAGGTTGTGGAAGGCCAAGAGCAACAACACTTCCATATTTATAGTTATGAGTGGTAGACTTACTTGTTTCCATAATTTTACTTTCAACTTTTCTTTCCACCGTAAATTTCTTCTCTAATGAATCAGGTTCCCAAAGGAGAACCTCATGTTGGATGTTATCCTTAAAAGTCCCTACGAAGACATCGATATTATGCTCCTATGGAATATTAGTTACTCTGATGTTCAATTTTTTTGAGTCCTCAATGGTCTCCACCATTGAACCCATTTTTTTTAGATTTATGAATTGGCTAAAGAAGGTGTTACTCTTTGTATCCTCATAATGTGCTATCATTTCCCTCATAAAAATAGACTAAGTGACAAGTGGTTTATGAGAAAAAATACATTGATACCATACAAAATTATTTGTTTTTAAATACAAAGTTTGAATGTGTAACTTTTGTGAGTGTTGTACATCATGGAGATCAAAATATTGTTCCATCTATAGTATCCATGTTACCAGATCCTTTCCATCAAACTTACTCATATCAATCCTTAGAATGTGGTGGTTTTTAAACCCAACATTGGAGTCTCTAAAATCATGATTCATATTCCTTTTGCCCTCATCGTGATTTTCATGGATTACCTTGTCACCACTGGGAATCCTTTCTTCTGGCAACTTTTCAAAACCTTCCTTCAGTCCCTCTATCTTGACATTCATTATTGATTCCATGTCTACTTCCAAAACATCATTGAAAAATCCCATGTCAATTTTTATACCATCTATCTTAACATTCATCATCGCTTCCAATTCATTTTTTGTTACTTTTTGCAAGACAAAAAATTTTTCACTTCGTCTCGTAATTTTGATATATCATATTGCATTTCTTCCTCTTCTTCATGTGTCATAGAAGATATTTTGGTTGATTACTAGGTGTGTCCATTTTTTGTTTCAAGGTATTTTGGAATCAAAAAAATATATATATGCTTCCCTATTTCATTTGAATCACTTCCAACTTATTTTTCAAACAAATGTTATGAAAATTTTAAAAAAATACACACGTTTTTCTTGTTTTTAAGGAGCTTGATATTGAAACTATTGTATCTCTGTAATTTCAGATCTCCAAGATCTAAAATTTCATCCCGTGGTACCCCTTTAAGTATCATTTCCAAACCCATAAGTCAAACCTAGATTGGACTCTTCAAGAAAGTGTTATTCCCAATCTACCACGATGACCTAATTATATACTAGTTCAACAGAGTTAACTTGTACGAAGTTTCACGAGTCACTATTTTACCTTTGGCCCTAAAATTTATATATGAAAAACTAAAATCTATCCATTTTCAATATTTTTTTACGAAATTCAAACTCGATGCTCAGAGAGAAAGTTATGTTGATTTTTCCTAGGTCACATGTTTGATATGGAATTTTGGATCATGCAAAAATCCTAACTTCCTTGAATCATATCTCCGAAAATATAGTGAACCAAGATTTGAAATTCATACACAAGATTCACCAACATTCGGCTCCATGTGGTTCCAATTTCATCTTCTAAAGCTTTTTATAGAAAACGTTATATAAAAAATTAAAATATGCCTTGTTTGAAGAAGCGAAACCCTATAATTCATAGCTCTAATACCACACGTTATGTAACGAAGTCAAAGAATAGAAGAATATATATATATATATATACATGACTTAAAAAATTTCCTATTTGTTGGTGAAACCTCCTTTATATTACACAAATAAACAATTATTGGATAATACAAATGATAATACCTCTTTGGTATATATAGGATTCCAAGGGGTCACAATATAATCAGAGCCTACATAACAATAATAATGTAAGGGCACAACAATAACAATAATGGGCTTCTATGGGCCACAACAATAACAACATGGGGGATACATGGGCACAAAAATAACAATAAGGGGATACACTAACAATAAAAATAAGGGGAATACACCATAATTATAGGGACCTAATAGAGGCTGTGGTCCTAAGAATAAAAGCAATCTTATAAGAAGTCCCATGGATGAAAGGAATTTGAACATTGGTAACCTATTCACTGGGAACTTTTTTAATCCTAGTTTCTTTACTAGCTCTTTGAATAGGTTTTAGACCTTGATTTTTTATATATACATTATTTTCAAAAACTTTTAGGAGATGGGTTTTCTCCTCTTCCAGGTGTTCATAATCATAAATCCGTAAATAACAGGTAGCTAGTGTGTTGAGAATGTTGAATTTGTGCACTGGAAATGATGAGAACTAGCATGAAGATATTATTTTATGTGTTGTTTTTATGAAATGCATGGTGTAACATAGAACCATGTTCCTTTCTAGAAAGGATAACATCAAGGAAAGGAATTTTTCCACTAACCTCCACTTCCATCATAAATTTGATGCAGTAAGATTAAAAATTACGATGTTGAAGGAGTACATTTAAGTTATCCCCACCATGGGGAAAAATGATGCAACTATCATCAACAAACCTCTTCCAAATATTACGGTAGAATTAAGTAGAAGCCAAAGCCTTAGTCTCAAATATTCCATGAAAAGTTGGCAATGATGGGGGAGAGCGGAGAGCCCATGGTCACTTCATAAGTTTTTTTATAGAATTCACCCTGGAAGCTTAAAAAGGTAAAGGTTAGGCATATACAAACTAATTTAGCACTGTCAAAATTAGTAATTTTATTGATAACATTTATAGCCTCATTAATAGGTATTTTCGTATAAAGGGAAAATACATCAAATATTACTATAAAATACCTAAGATCTAACCTTGTATATTTTAACTCATTAACAAATCCATTATATCCCTTAATGAATTATTTCATGCGGACACCAAGAGGCTTGAATATTTTAGATAAAAATTTAGCTATAATATATGTGGGGCCACCTATTTTTTATAATGGGTCTTAGGGGTGCCCCATATTTATGAATCTTAGGAAGCCCATATATTTTGGGCATGAGAGGGCTATTCTCAATAATATTTTTCATAAGGGGGTTATTAAACAATATTGTGAAACTGTTCTTAGGAAATATAAGCCTCGTAAGAGTAACATAAGAAAAGATGGGTTCATTTCCCTTAAAGCCTTGAATGGTAACCTCAAACTTTGCCATTTTAAAGGTTGATAAATGTGGGGCTATTGTAATTTTAAATAAGCCGATTATGTGAGAAAAATGACAGATCACCTCTATAACAGTGGTAGTAACAAAAAGCTCAGTAATAATCCCATTAAAAAAGTCTCGAAAGAGGTCGATTGCACTATAAAATCTAGTGATGTTGTTAAATTATCAAAAGTTTTAGGTCAAGAATATTTATGTTGAGATTAGCATTGTTTAGATTTATATGTTTCTTTACCTTTTGTAAAAATATGTTTACTTTTAATTTTATTTTTGTCCCATGAGCTCAATCCAACATGATGAATAGTAATTGAGAATAAATTCTACTTTAGGGGAATGTTATACACATCTATAGGGAAAATATTATTCTTGATCTTTGCATCAAGGGTGGAATTGTATTTCAATTTCTATTATAATACACATTAGAATGAATGCAAAGTCATTATATATTTTTTACTAAACTTTTTGTGAGGGAATTATGTTTTATACATCGATATACTTGTACAATTTCATTCCAATTAATGTAATTCCAACATTGATAATCACACATACAATTGCTATATAATTTTACTTCAGAGACATGTTTTCATTTTTTTATACATACATGTACAAAAACCTCCTTCTTAGCCTATGTGTCAAGGGTGGAATTGTATTTCAATTTTTATTGGACTACATTTTAAAAGAAATGTAGTGTTATTATTTAGTTTTTTGGAACTTTTTGTGAGGGAATTATGTTCTATACATTGATATAATTGTGAGATTTCATTCTAATGAATGAAATTATAGCATTGAGAAACACATGGAGAATATTTATACCATTATATTTGAGATATGTGTTTCCATTTTGTTATACACACATGTAGGGAAAACCTTCTCCTTAGCCTTCGTGTGAAGGTTGGAACTATATTTCAATTTCTATTAGACTATGATTTAAAATGAATGCAAAATGATTATGTAATTTTTTTCAAGATTTTTTGTGAGGGAGTTTTGTTGTATACATTGATATAATTGTACAAGTTCATTCCAATCAATGCAATTCTAATAATTAGAAACACATGTACAATGTATATACAATTGAATTTCAGAGACATGTTTTCATTTTGTTATACACACATGTAGGGAAAAACTTCTTCTTAGCCTCTGTGTCAAGGTGGGATATGTATTTCAATTACTATTAGACTACACTTTAGAATGAATGGAGAGCAATTGTGTAATTTTTTTCGAAAATTTTGTGACAGAATTATTTTCAAACATTGATATAATTGTACAATTTCATTCCAATCAATGCAATTTAAACATTGAGAAACACACATAACAATGTCTATACAATTATATTTCAAACATAAATTTTCATTTTTTTATACACACTTGTAGGGAAAACCTTCTTCTTACCCTTTGCGTCGGGGGTGGAAATTTATCTAAATTTATATTAGACTATGCTTTAAAATTAACATAGAGTGATTATTTTGACTACAAAACCAGACAAATCCTTTCTAATAAATGATTTAAATTCTTCCACAAATGAATTCTTATATGAATTTTGTATCTTGTGACATCATCACATGATTAGGTATAGTAGCCCTTATGTTATCATTATGTCATCCATGAGACTATATCAGTCGGGGGTTAACATTTTCTAGAAGTCAAGAAAGCTTAATGATTGATGTTTGTCAAGGCATTCCAAGTATCCAATGTATAGTGAAAGTATTATATAATCTTCATTTTCATATAATCCTACCTATCATAGTGATGAGATGTACTCCAATTGATCCATGACCCATTGCAAAAAGAGCATCTAAACATCAAACTACCAAGCAATATTGAGTTTTTCTAGTATTTAAAATTAGTTCAACAATATTCATTTTTGCGTCGATGTTTCAAATCTGTAATAAGACTCATTGTCATGATAAAATCTACATAGAAAAGCAAGAATTAAGGATAATAAACATGGAATGGAAGGATAAGATATGAGAATGAGCCGACTAAACAACCCTAAACTTAATTACAAGGAGATTTTTTTTATTAATATGGATATTTTACTCTAGATAACGTATTAGTAATTTATTAAGGATAATTATAATTAATGATAAATTTAATAATCATTATTATTAATATTATGTATTATTAGTAGTAGTAGTATTAAATTTTTATTAATATTAAGAATAAATTTAATGAATAATAACAGTAACAAAGCTAATTATTATTATTATTTTTATAAGATAATGATAATTATCATTAATAATAATTATTATTATTAGACTTAATTAATGATGTTATTAATAAATTTTATTATTAGGGAAGTTAGGGTTAATTATTATTAATGTATGTTAATGATGTTTAAAATGGATATGCTAGATTATGTTAACCCTAAATATTAATTTAGATTAACAACCAAAGACCATCAACCTTAAGTCTTTCCAGTGCTTGATTAATAATATTTATAATTTAGATATTTATTTAATGTTTATCTAGATCCTTGGTTTTAGATCCTAAACATTATGCTTAATATATATTATTAAAATTAAATAAATAAAATGAATGAATGAATTAAATGGACTGAGGGATCACTATTTTATTAAAGAAGTTAGTAACCTTTAGAATTAATGTTTTCACATTTAAATTGATGGTATCACATAATAGAGTTAAAAAAATAAAATTAGAGAGTATTATAATTTGTAAATTTTTTATTTTTTATTTATTATATTTTTAAACTAATCAAATTTTGAGAGTTATATTTTTTTTACACTTTGATACTATTTCTTGATGTGTCGCATGCTCATATCATATTGAATATTGAAGGAATCACACATGTATTTCATAGTGAGCACTATACCACTAAAATATATAGAAGATGGTGATCTTAATTTTCAATGAATGTATTAGTTTAAATGTGATTGAATTAATTAATTGCATTAATTTCATTCAATATTGTTGGATTTAATTTATTTCATTATATATTAATGGATTACGTTCACTTATACAGAGGTATAATGGAATATGTAAGAGAGTAAAATATTCAAGAACAAAGAGCACGACCAAAACTACAATTGGTGCAAGTGCCAATTGGCGAACTAGAGGAATATGGACAAACAAATTCTGATACAATGTTATTCACTTATGAATGAATTCCTAATCCTATTTCATTTATTGCACTAGATGCATTGATTTCAATGTATATGTTGATTTCTAATATTATTTGGTTGCTTGCACTAGATGCATTGATTTCAGTGTAGATGTTGATTTCTAATCTTATTTGATTGCTTGCACTATATACATTGATTTCAGTATAGATGTTGATTTATATTCCTATTTTATTTTTTGTACTTGATGCATTGATTTCAATGTCGATGTTGATTTCTAATTCTATTTGAATGCTTGCACAAGATGCATAGATTTCAATGTAGATGTTGATTTTTGATTTGATATAACAAGATGTATGGCATGCATTAATTTATAAGTAATTATATTAATGGTGTGCAATTATTTTCATGTAAGAACCTAAAATTATTGACAACGTACATTGATTTCCGTGTTATAATAATTCAGCCATACATCAAATACTTTACTTTTCAAATTAAATAAAATGTTTGCTTCTTGAAACTATAAACTATTTTTAATTGACTGCATTCTTATTATTCCCATTTTTCATCATTCAACATTGTTAGTCACTTTGCATTCAAAAGAGGTAATATAAAACAACTACCTTTTAAAATTACTTGGGGTTTAACACTCGAGAAGAAAGAAAGAACTTGTGGCACACGCAACGGACTTCACCATTATTGCTTGAAAATTGTACAAATTAGGTGCGGATTAGGTCTTGCAAAGGTATGTCATGGAGTATAAAAGGCGTGAAATTCTCAATGAATCTCATGGAGGCATTGTCAGTGGTCATTATGCAGGAAAGGCCACTGTGCAAAAGATCTTGTGAGTTGGGTTGTGGTGGCCCACGTTGCACAATGATGCCTATGCTCACTATCGTGCATGTGATGTCTGTCAAAGGACAATAAAACCTTAACGCATGGACGATATGCCCTTGAATCCACTGTTGGAAATGTTGTCATTGATGGAAAAGGATATGACAAAGGAGGAGCACCTGAAACATCATTCAAGGGGCAGAGAGGCAGCAGAAGAAACAGAGGAATTGAAGCAGAAGCAACAAAGGAATTAGAGACAGAGAAGTAGAGTTGAAAGGGCCTGAAGGA
Source organism: Pinus albicaulis (assembly GCA_034641835.2). Lineage (NCBI taxonomy): Eukaryota > Viridiplantae > Streptophyta > Pinopsida > Pinales > Pinaceae > Pinus > Pinus albicaulis. Next base: position 453,471,113 of record CM076569.1, on the reverse strand, counting down.
GTGTAATACAGAGGTTTATTTATGAATTAGGGGTTTAATACACTTTTCAGATGAATTATTGAGCAACTATTCATTAATTGAGTTTGTATGGCATAGACTTTGATTGAAGTCTAAAACCCTGTGCAAAAGACTTAATATGCTTGGGGATGAGTTGGAGCATTGCTTAAATGGAAAAGGAGATGGCTAAGGAGAAGTCAAAGGAGCAGCAGAGGAAGCAAGGAGAGAGGCAGCAAAGGCAGTAAAAAGAGATGCAAGGAGCAGCATCAATCAAGGAGCAGAGGAAGCAGTGAATTGAAGTAGAGATCTGTGCAGAACAGAAGAGGAACAAGGCCACTATCATTAAAGATCTGGCCACCCATGAAGTCATAAGTGAATACTCTGAAACTGATCACAAATATATATATACTACTGAGGAAATTGTTTATAAGCTCTGTGTGCATAACAAGTATTCTTGGTTGAACTTGTTACTTATGTATGGAATAATTAAGTTCTGTGGGAAATTGATGTGTTGGCTGAGTCAAATTCTACTTGCAGACATCGATCCCTGCAAGGATTGATGACCTGGGAGAAGTTCTGAATTCAATCTCAGGAATTTTGTATGTGACTATATTGTTTTGGAACCCCAGGGGATGTCATGAGGATTTCTAGTTGTAACCCCGAAAGGTTATATGAATACCTATTCCCGAGGTCTATTTATGTTCTTAACACTTGGCATATATGTTGGTATTTGTATTTTATGCTATGGCGAACCTTGCATGAGTGGAACTGTATGCTGGACACATACTAAACTAATACTCAGTCCTCGAATGTTAAAATCAAATTAAGGATTGTTAAGGAAACTGCGTTGGAGAAGGTGGAACCAAAGGACAGAACCGTGAGCATGTACAATTAACACAGAGGAAGACAGTTCTTTTAAAAAGGAGCGGAAACAAAAATCAGTGGAACAGAGATAAAGCCACAATATTAAAAAAGGTTGTATTACAATAAAAAGTTGAAGCATTGAACGGAACCTTGGAGAAGAAGCTAAACGGAACCTGGAGTGGAGAACGGAACCATGACCGAGAGGAACAGTGACGGTGGTTTGGAGCAAAACCGTGGGTTTCATCGCACCACCATCTGTCGACAAGCGGTATTCCCAAATTCGCAGCGATTCCATAGAGCAACTGACACGTGTCCCTGAACAAAATTTAAAACCACCGGTTAAAGTGCGCCATCGCACGTTATACATCGACTGAAGACGTCGAGCGATATTGCTATATACTGTTGATCTGGTGGCTCGACATCTAACGGTGATCGCTCACAGGACCCACACAAAGTTTAATGAAATAGCCTGGAGGTTAAGCCAGGTATAGTGCACGCGTTTGATTGGTCTTTTGATTGCATTGTGGGCCCGTGGCGGAAATATACGTAATGAATTTGGTTTATTAACCTTAGTATAAGCTCCGATGGAGTATATTAAAAGAATTTTATCAAGGTTCACGAGTTTATAAGGGTATGCAATGTATTGTGGGACTCCGTTAATTATTGAAGGGCGCCGTAATATGTATATGGATATATTATGTATAATGGAATATGCGAATGTGGTTAAATATGCCGAGGGTAAATTTATATGGTTCTAATAGCCCAACTATTATGTGATGTATAAGGGTTGTAATTGCGGAATTAGTGCATATGTACACATAAGAGACTGTCGGGTTTGTAACTATAGAGGAGTATGAAATTAATATCTAAATTCTCTGAATTAAGATATTAAAATAACCCAGACTTAATTTGCCAGAAAGGAATAAGGGTGTTGTGAGATTATAGGATGGCGCACAGCTTTGAGAAGTGAAGCTTGGGATGCATTTACACACAGTTTCAGTGAAATATTGTAAAGATTGAAAAATGAATGAATTTATATGTATGGTTTTATAACCATGGAAAAATTAAATATCCGCATTAATTCATTTTTTCCCAGATTTAAAATCAACAGGTATATATGCAGCAGGTGCACAAAAGCACAGTGAACAGGTGAATATACACAAGGATAAAAGCATGGGTCTGATAGAAGTAAACAGATATCACAGGTTTGACAGGTATACATACACAGGTGCACGCAATTACAGTGAATCAAAATATACAGAACAGTCACTCAACAACTGCAGAAAAGACAAAGCCAGTAAATCCAAAATCCAAAAAAGAAGCTGAGTGGAATTGAGATGTATAATTGAAAAATGTAAATGTAAATATTTTTTATATTGTTTGTGATGCAAAGGCAAGTATCCTAAGGAAAATAAAACTCCCACTGTAGCATGGAAATTTGTACATATTGTTATATTTTAAAATTGAGTTGGATAAAGGAATAATAAGACAGAAGCCGAAGAGTCATGACTGTTCACTCCAAATTCCTTGTGAAATACAAACAGTCATGTGAGGATCTCTATATATAATATCAATTTGATATGCACAAAGATGTAAGAGAGAGTGAGTGAAGAGAATGCATAAATGAAGCAGTGAAGTAGAGAAGAAGGAGGAGTTGAGCAGAGAAGAAGGAGAAGCTGATAGAGAATCTGAAAAGATGCAGAGATGATACAGGGCAGATATGAGAATAGATGAACAGCAGAGCAGAGGAATAGAACAGAGCTGATATCCGAGGTCAATCAGCAAGTGTTTCTCTTTTGAAAGAGTAAGGAAGTTGGAGCTTCTCTATCAAGTTGTAGCTTGATAGATGTCAGTTGGAGCTGACTGAGGTAGGAGCCTCCTGTAGGTTGGTGCCTGCAGAAAATAGATGGGAGTTGGTGCTTCCACATCAAGTTGTAGCTTGATAAAATGTCAGTTGTAGCTGACTGAGGTTGGAGCCTCCTGTAGGTTGGTGCCTGCAGAAATTAATGGGAGTTGGAGCTTCCTTGCAAGTTGTAGCTTGCAAAATTGAGATTGGAGCCTCCTGTAGGTTGGTGCCTGCAGAAAACAGTGGTGAGAGGGAGTTGGAGCCTGCCTTTGCATCACAACAATAATAAGATGTGGTTTTCTCCCTTTATGGGTTTCCACTTATATCTGGTGTCTCTGTGCATGATGTTTATGTGTTGATGTGGTTTATCTCATCTGCTTAATACTTGCTTCTCTCATATTAAATCTACTGTTACATTATATTAATACTTGCTGCTCACATTCTAAGACTACTCACATATTAAGTTGAACATGAAATGAAGGTGTGAATATGTTAATGAAAAAGTTTTAAAAGTCCATGAATGTGTTAAACTGATTCACCCCCGGCCTCCCTCTCAGTTTAACTAAGGGTTCAACAATTGGTATCAGAGCCAGTTCCTTTGGTGTAAGCTTAATAGCTTGAAGGAGATCTGGTTGAGTCATGGACTATCAAAATGTACCTGTGCTAAATACAACAAACTTTCCTGAATGGAGAGATAAGGTTAAAACAAGTTTAATGGCTGATGAACCCGAGGTATGGAAGCTTGTTTGTGATAGTTACTGCACATACTCCTCCACCGTGAAAGAACAACAGAGGAATGCTAAGGCAAAATGTGTGATATATGAAAGTCTTCATAACAAGGACCTAGAGTTGATAATGGATCTAGACTCTGCAAAAGAAATCTGGGATAGACTGCATTTCATGCATGGAGTAGACACAGAGGATTGCATTATCAAGAAGGAGAAGAGAATTACGAAGAAGAAAAATTCAGGTCAACAGGAAAATATTCAATCAAATGAGGTACCTACTAGTGTGAATGACAGGAAGAACCATGAAGAAATTGCAGTTGAAGAAAAAGCCAAACTTGAAACAGCCTTGACTGAAATAAAAATATTGAAGAATGAAAACAAAGACCTGAAGACAGTGGTGAAAATATGTGATGAGAGAGAATATGAAGATAGGAAAGAAATTATTGGCCTGAAGACACAGCTTGAAGAGGCAAAGAAAGTAGAAGACACTCTGCTGCAACAAATGAGTGAGAAAAGTCAGGAATGTGAAAGATTGGAAGGAGAAGTAGTGAGTCTGAGAAAGAATTTAGAAAAATCCCAAAGAGACTTATTAATGAATACTCCTTAGATAAAAGGCTCTGGACAGTTGGACCAGATTCTAAAAGCTCAAATATCTCCTCTCATAAAGGCTGGAATAGGATATGAAGGAGAAATCAGTAAGCCCAAGGTAAAATATAACAAGAAAATCATCTTTGTAAAAGTTGTAAAAGAAAATGAAGCAGCTCAGAAGATTCCCACAGAAGAAGACGCCAGCAAGAACAAGATTTGTAAAGAAACAAACAGAATCAAGCAGCAACATGAAAGAACAGAGAACGAGAGGATGAAACAATCAACTGCTAAAGGCTCACATGCTCCTAAAGATGAAATGAACAAATTCGGAAGATGTAAAAGGACGTTCCTCCCTCATATGAAAAATAGCACATGTTTCTTTTGTCATAAACCAGGACATAATGCAGCATATTCCAACCAGCAAAGGATGCAGCAAAAGGGAGGAATCTCTCAAGCAAGAAAATGGACAAGACAATCTTTCACCAGGTACACAAATCATTTTCATGGCTATTGTTATGCATGCAATAATTTTGGACATAAAATTGTTGATTGTAAAATGTATCCAAGAAGAGGAAAAAAATATTATACATTAGCTCAAATACACCTTGGTCAAATAATATGTTATGTATGCCTCAAATTTGGTCACAAAGAAAAAGATTGTAATCTTCCATATACTTTAAAGAACTCTAGATAGATGATGGGATCAAAGAAAATCAAACAAAACTATGAATTTAAAAGAAGTGCAGACATTATGAAGAACCCCAATAAAGTATGGAAGGAAAAGAGAAAGGGGGAGCCTATTATCTCAATAACATAATGAATTCTCCATAGTCTCAAGGGGAGCTGCTCTAGGAAGCAAGGCAGAAATCCATCCAGTGACAAATATGAAGCAACATCTTAGAGGGAGAGCAGTTCATATATAGAACCCATGAAAGTAGTCTAAAAAAAACTCCATGTAATGAGAACAGCTATGAGAAAATTCCTCTAAAAGAGAACTATAGAGAAAGAATATCATCTGAAGTATTAAGTAGTTGACAGATTGATGGAAGAAGAGAAGAGAGAAAGAAGCCATGACGATAGAGGAAACCTTAGCAATGAACATATAAGCTAAGAAGACTTTAGAACATTAAAGTGATTATCACACTATACCTCCTACTGCTAGAATTAACAATGTATTACATTAAGAAGGATGAGTAATAAAAGTGCCTATCATCAGTTCATTACATCTTTCAAAAGGTCCACTTGGAAAAATGCAGTTAAGTGAGTAATAAATCTTTGAGTAATTAGCCCATGAAGATACATAGAAAATAAATTGAAGATGTCTTCCTGAAAATCTTTATGTTAGAACAGTTGAATAGTATGTAAAGCAGAAATGGTTCTGGAGAAATCCTAGAAAAGAAAATGATGCGACTTCCTCTAAACAAAATGACAGAAAAAGCAAAATATTAATGAGGCCAAGATCAGATTTAGTATATTGATGATTGTGGAGAGCTCAATAATAGAATTTATGAAGGATGTCTTAATTATGGGTAAATGTGCAAGCTGAAGTGAAACCTCTGCATGGTTTTTCAAAGTAATATCAATTGGTGTTTAGGAACAAGAAACATGCTTATCAACAGATTACCAAGCATTATCAGTAGAACATCAGTATGATACAGGTCCACATGATCAAAGAACTATGGCAAAAGAACCTCAAGGTAATATTCCTAGTATTATCTGCATTCAGCATGAAAAGGTCAGTAGCAGAGCAAAAATAACATTATCTTGCTTACACTTGAAGTAGCATATTGAGCACTGAAGCAATATCTTCTTTTATATATATAATTGCATGCCTTCCTGAATTTGATACATGTATATCTTCAAGGCCTCTTTCTTAAGATCAGTTACAAAACTGTGTGAAGTTTGTTTGCTAAGTTTTCAAGTAATCATCTTGAATATGCTTTCGTGGAAGTTCATTCTGATAGAACAGTTAAAGTATCAAAAGTATGAAGGACTCATTGGGTCTGTTGAAGCTCAAAACTCTGTCTTTGAATCATCAAGAACATACTTTAGCAGAAAGGATTTGCTGACATCTCACCATTGAAAATAGATTGATCACTGACATACATACCCCCATATGTCATAAAGAAAAGTGCTTGGTTGATAAGGAAGACTAAACAATAAATTGAATGTATCTAGCCTCAAGGTTTTTGTTGTGAAAGTACATTATGCAAACAGTAAAGGCATTTGATCTCTAAGATCAAATTCAGGTTAATTCATTGATCACATCTGTAACAAGAACCTTCATCTATTAAGAATAATATCAGCATCCTAGCTCATATCATCACCAACAGGCAGGAAAGGTGTACCACAGCAACCAAAGATATATTGGCATCATTATCATAATTGAACAGGTGTGGTACTGCAGATGAGTATTGCAGGAGAAGACATATTCCATCTACGATCTTCCTCAACAGATTTGTATTCCTGATGAATATCATACTAGAGACAGAAGTGTATTTGAAGCATTCTCATCATGTTAGCTTTGATCAAATGAAACATCTCTGATAGATAAAGCTGGTACAATGTGTTCTATGAAGGATCATTATCCTCACCTTTAGCCTTATACTAGTGTAAGGAGATTGTGCTTTGGATCAAGTCCAATAATCCTCAAAGTGATTTCTCAACAAGTCTTGTACATCCGTCTGGAGCAGCATAGTACAAAGTCAGCAGAAGAGGGCCTAAACATAACTCAGAGAGAGGAAATGCAGAAAAAAAACTAGGAAATGAGCAACCCTTTGCCATTGATGTCAAAGGGGGAGGAAAAACAAAAAGGGGCTTTTAAAAGGCAATCAGAGTAAGTATGTTGCCATCAATGACAAAGGGGGAGACTATTGGAAATGTTGTCATTGATGGCAAAGGATATGACAAAGGAGGAGCACCTGAAACATCATTCAAGGGGCAAAGAGGCAGCAGAAGAAACAGAGGAATTGAAGCAGAAGCAACAAAGGAATTAGAACAGAGCAGTAGAGTTGAAAGGGCCTGAAGGAGTGTAATACAGAGGTTTATTTATGAATTAGGGGTTTAATACAATTTGCAGATGAATTATTGAGCAACTATTCATTAATTGAGTTTGTATGGCATAGACTTTGATTGAATACTAAAACCTTGTGCAAAAGACTTAATATGCTTGGGTATGAGTTGGAGCATTGCTTAAATGGAAAAGGAGATGGCTAAGGAGAAGTCAAAGGAGCAGCAAAGGAAGTAAGGAGAGAGGTAGCAGAGGCACAAAAATAGATGCAAGGAGCAGCATCAGTCAAGGAGCAGAGGAAGTAGTGAATTGAAGTAGAGATCTGTGCAGAACAGAATAGGAACAAGGCCACTGTCATTAAAGATCTGGCCACCCACGAAGTCATAAGTGAATACTCTGAAACTGATCACAAATATATATATACTACTGAGGAAATTTTTTATAAGCTTTGTGTGCATAACAAGTATTCTTGGTTGAACTTATGTATGGAATAATTAAGTTCTGTGGGAAATTGATGTGTTGGCTGAGTCAAATTCTACTTGCAGACATCGATCCCTGCAAGGATTGATGACCTAGGAGGAGTTCTGAATTCAATCTCAGGAATTTGGTATGTGACTATATTGTTTTGGAACCCCAGGGGATGTCGTGAGGATTTCTGGTTGTAACCCCGAAAGGTTATATGAATACCTATGCCCGAGGTCTATTTATGTTCTTAGCACCTGGCATATATGTTGGTATTTGTATTTTATGCTATGGCGAACCTTGCATGAGTGGAACTGTATGCTGGTCACATACTAAACTAATACTTAGTCCTCGAATGTTAAAATCAAATTAAGGATTGTTAAGGAAACTGCATTGGAGAAGGTGGAACCAAAGGACGGAACCGTGAGCGTGTACAGTTAACACAGAGGAAGACAGTTCTTTTAAAAAGGGGCGGAAACAGAAATCAGTGGAACAGAGATAAAGCCACAATATTAACAAAGGTTGTATTACAATAAAAAGTTGAAGCGTTGAACAGAACCTTGGAGAAGAAGTTGAACGAAACCTAGAGTGGAGAACGAAACCGTGACCGAGAGGAACAGTGACGATGGTTTGGAGCGAAATCGTGGGTGTCATCACACCACCATCTGTCGGCAAGCGGTATTCCTGAATTCACAGCGATTCCATAGAGCAACTGACACGTGTCCTTGAACGAAATTGAAAACTGCTGGTTAAAGTGCGCCATCGCACGTTATACATCAACTGAAGATGTCGAGCGATATTGTTATAGACCGTTGATCTGGTGGCTCGACATCTAACAGTGATCGCTCGCAGGACCGGCACGAAGTTTAATGAAAGAGCCCGGAGGTTAAGCCAGGTACAGTGCGCGCGTTTGATTGGCATTTTGATTGCATTGTGGGCCCGGGGCGGAAATATACGTAATGAATTTGGTTTATTAACCTCAGTATAAGGTCCAATGAAGTATATTAAAAGAATTTTATCAAGGTTCACGAGTTTATAAGGGTATGCAATGTATTGTGGGACTCCGTTAATTATTGAAGGGCGTCGTAATATGTATATGGATATATTACGTATAATGGAATATGCGAATGTGGTTAAATATGTCGAGGGTCAATTTATATGGTTCTAATAGCCCAACTATTATGTGACGTATAAGGGTTGTAATTGCGGAATTAGCGCATATGTACACATAAGAGACTGTCGGGTTTGTAGCTATAGAGGAGTATGAAATTAATATCTAAATTCTCTGAATTAAGATATTAAAATAACCCAGACTTAATTCGCCAGAATGGAATAAGGGTGTTGTGAGATTATAGGATGGTGCCTAGCTTTGAGAAGTGAAGCTTGGGATGCATTTACACACAGTTTAAGTGAAATATTGTAAAGATTGAAAAATGAATGAATTTATATGTATGGTTTTATAACCATGGAAAAATGAAATATCTGCATTAATTCATTTTTACGCAGATTTAAAATCAGCAGGTATATATGCAGCAGGTGCACAAAAGTACAGTGAACAGGTGAATATACACAGGGATAAAAGCATGGGTCTGACAGAGGTAAACAGAGATTACAGGTTTGACAAGTATACATTCAGAGGTGCACACAATTATAGTGAACCAAGGTACACAGAACAGTCACTCAACAACTGCAGAAAAGAAAAAGCCAGTAAATCCAAAATCCAGAAAAGAAGCTGAGTGGAATTGAGATGTATAATTGAAAAATGCAAATGTAAATTATTTTTTATTGTTTGTGATGCAAAGGAAAGTATCCTAAAGAAAATAAAACTCCCACTGTAGCATGGAAATTTGTATGGAAATTTGTACATATTGTTATATTTTAAAAATTGAGTTGGATAAAAGAATAAGAAGAAAGAAGCCGAAGAGTCATGACTGTTCACTCCAAATTCCTTCTAAAATACAAACAGTCGTGTGAGGATCTCTATATATAATATCAATTTGATGTACCAAGATGTAAGAGTGAGTGAAGATATCGCGAAATAAACGATGAAACGAAGAAGGAGGAATGACGAGAGAAGGAGAAGACGATAGAGAATACGAAAGATACGAGGAGATGATACGAGGTAGATATGAAGATAGATGAATAAGCGAGTAGATGGAGCAGAACGGGGCGATATACGAGGTAAATCAGCAAAGTGTTTCTCTTTTGAAAGAGTAAGTTAGACTTCCCCCTCAATTTGTAGCTTGATAGATGTCGGCTGTAGCTGACTGAGGGAGTAGAGCCTCCTGTAGGTTGGTGCCTGCAGAAAATAGATGGGAGTTGGTGCTTCCACATCAAGTTGTAGCTTGATAAAATTTCAGTTGTAGCTGACTGAGGTTGGAGCCTCCTGTAGGTTGGTGCCTGCAGAAATTAATGGGAGTTGGAGCTTCCTTGCAAGTTGTAGCTTGCAGAATTGAGGTAGGAGCCTTTTGTAGGTTGGTGCCTGCAGAAAAAAAGTGGTGAGAGGGAGTTGGAGCTTGCTTTTGCATCACAACAATAATAAGATGTGGTTTTCTCCCTTTATGGGTTTCCACTTATATCTGGTGTCTCTGTGCATGATGTTTATGTGTTGATGTGGTTTATCTCATCTGCTTAATACTTGCTGCTCTCATATTAAATCTACTGTTACATTATATTAATACTTGCTGCTCACATTCTAAGACTACTCACATATTAAGTTGAACATGAAATGAAGGTTTGAATATGTCAATGAAAAAGTTTTAAAAGTCCATGAATGTGTTAAACTGATTCACCCCCCCCCCTCTCAGTTTAACTAAGGGTTCAACATCCACATCTAGCACTGCAAGATTTTGAGAAGTGGGTTATTGATTTTGTGGGACCTATTAATCCTCCATGAAGAAAGAGTGGTGTGCGATACATCATCACTATGACATATTATGTAACCAAATGGGCTGAAGCCAAACCGGTAAAGGATTGTACTGTTGATACGGTTGCGCAGTTTGTTTTTGAGAATATAGTGATTCGATTTGGTTTTCTTAAGATTCTGATCAAAGACCATGGTATGAATTTTGTAAATGACATTATCGAAGCCTTGACTGAATAATTCAAGATGTTTCACCAGAATAGCTCTCCTTATCATCCTCAGGAAAATGGCGTAGTTGAATCTTTCAATGGAAAATTGTAAAAATTAAGTGCGGATGAGGTCCTACGAAGTTATGTCTTGGAGTATGAAAGGCGTGCAATTCTCAATGAATCTCATGGAGGCATTGTCGGTGGTCATTATGCAGGAAATACCACTGCACAGAAGATCTTATGAGCTAGGTTGTGGTGGCCCACGCTGCACAATGATTCCTATGTGCACTGTCGCGCATGTGATGTCTGTCAGAGGACGGGAAAACCTTCGCGCAAGGACGAGATTTCCTTGAATCCACAGATGGCACTAAAAGCTTTTGAGAAGTGGGTTATTGATTTTGTGGGACCTATTAATCCTCTAGGAAGAAGAATGGTGTTCGCTACGTCATCACTGAGACAGATTATCTAACCAGATGGGTTGAAGCCAAACCAGTGAAGGATTGTACTACTGATATGGCTGTGTAGTTTATTTTTTAGAATATAGTGACTCAGTTTGGTTGTCCTAAGATTCTGATCAGCGATGAGGGTACACATTTTGTAAATGAAATTATCAAAGAATTGACTGAATAATTCAAGATGCATCATCAGAAGAGCTCTCCTTATCATCCTCAGGAAAATGGCGTAGTTGAATATTTCAATAAGATCTTGCAGACCGCACTCACTAAGGTATTCAATTCTAATAGAAATGATTGGGATGAGCAAGTGCCTGCAGTTCCCTAGGCCTACAGGACTACTTGCAAAAATTTGAACGAGAGGACACCTTTTAGGATGGTATATCGGCAATAGGTTGTGTTTCCCATGGAGTTCATTGTTCCTATTCTACTCATAGAAAAATTTACTAGTATGGCTGAAGAAGATTCTCTAGAGGACCGGTTGTCGCAATTGGTTGCTCTGGAAGAAGATTGGTTTTTAAAATGTGTGGGAAAAACCCTGGCATGATAGGCATATTAGGTAGAAGGTGTTCAAGGAGGATGATTTGGTCTTAATATATGACAGCAAGTTTTCAAGCCACCTAGGTAAATTGAATATGCATTAGCTAGGGCCCTGTGTTGTTAATAAAATCACCAATGGCAGACCAGTGCGCCTGGCCACGTTGAGTGGTAAATCCCTTCTAGGATATGTCAATATAAGTCGTCTAAATCCGTAAAGGGATGACCCTGTGCCTACCAAATGACTATATGGCTGGAGTATCAGACTTATGTAGATGAGATGGATAATGCACAGTAAGGTGCGGCACGCATGCGGTATCTGCACTAGGAGATTTAATGGTGCGCAGAACTATCAAAAACTAGCTGTTGGAACAGTAAAAATGGATAAGACAGATTTATTACCATTTTTAGGAGTGTCAAAGATGCATTTAATGAAGTGATTTTTCCATATTTGGGACCGTTTTTTTAGTAATGGAGCCTCATTAATGGACAAGAAGTCGTTGAAGATGCACCACAAGTATAAATATGACCTATGGGGTTGCAATAGTTCCCTTTGCATTCTGAGATATTTTTATGCTTTGATATTTGTGTTTTCCATTGCATTTGCTGCATCTATGACTGGTTTGGACCCAGGGTTTGAGGATGCATTTCTCTAAGCAGGGTTAGGGTATGTAATTGAGGACACAATGATAGCCACAAGACCAGGTGACGACCCTGCTACACCGGAAGTACCAATTGTAGAAACACCTACGCCATCAAAGAAGAAGAAGGGGAAATCCTCTAGAATTTGTAGGTCTCCCAGAGAAAATACCCCAAGACCGTGCCATTCATCAGGATATAAAATGAAACGGCCCATGGCAGAAGTTCCGGAGACAATTGAGGAAGGAGACGAAGAAATAGTAGACGTAGCTCCATTCTCGCAGCTATCAAGTTGTATTGTGTCACGCAAGCCTACTGTCAAAGCATTGAAGGACTTGGATAAGGTGTGTATGAGCATCCAAGTCACTTTGATCCCAGAGAATGTCCCCATGGAAGGGGATATGCTTGAAAAAATCCCACAACTGTGATTTGAAGACTAGGACATTGCGGATGTTGAGAAGTTTTCTGAGCTTGAACCAGAGCTCTATTTGGAACAAATTAATTATGAAGGATACATGGTACACCTCGTTCCAAAGAGGGGAATTCTAGGTCTGCATAAGTAAGCCTACTCAATTTCTTGCAAATACCTCATTTTGGGTGCAGTCCCATCAATGATATATGCATCAAAAATTTGTTGGCATTGGTCCATGATGATGCGCTATGGTTAGGAGAGTGCATCCTGATTGATGTGGAATTTATTCATAGAATAACAGGTCTGCCTAATAAGGGGGCCGACCCTATAGGCAGAACTATTATTTTGGGGCTAACCCTATTGTGGACTTTAGAGGCAAAGCGCAAGAGAAAACGGTGGCAGATCAGATCAAGAAAAAATACGATGTCACTGGCAAGTCCTGGGGGTTCATAGTGGAGGAGATCAATGATCCTGCTATACATTTTGGCACACTCATCTTGGCCTGCAAGGTGATGCGTAAATGCAAGCCCAAGGAGGTGAATGTGCATGTGATTTCACTAACCGGAACATGTGAAAAGGGAATCATATACAACTAGTGTGGGTACCTCTGTAAGAAAATCCTAGAGAATGTGCACGAGGCACGGGAGGAGGCAATCCCTTCCAGTATGTGGCTTCTTGTTACTGATTACACGTATTGGATGAATAACCCTTGAAGACATAGTTCCCTGAAATTGAAGAGAAAATGTGTGAAGTTTCTCGCTACATAAAAATTTGGAACTCATCTGACCTGGTGAACACAAAAAAGAATAAAATATTTTGGGTTTTATATGATGCAACACTAAACCAAGCAGTGTATTCCAAGCCTCGACTGTCACCTACCTTGTACGATCAATACAAAATGATAGTCGAATTTAAGGCTACGTTTCACAATATACATATCTGTGCCAAGGGCATTGTAGAGGGTCCCTGGTATGAGCTACTCTATTTGGTAACTGAAGATGATCAAATCAGAGTGACAGTAGAATGGCAGCCGGCCTGGTTGACCCCACCTACACAGCCGCACACTCCGACAAGAATATCCATGAAGAAAGATACGGAAAATCCTACAAAAAGCAAGACATTGATAACTACGGTTATAGAGAAACCTACTGAGAAGGAACCAACACCCACTATGACTGGAGAAACTGATGACACAACGAGAGTTCCATATAAGAATTGCTTCGCGCCTAAGGAGACCGAAGAATTGGAAACATCAAAAGGCACTAAGTGCGGTGCTCAGACCTTGGGTGGATCACGCAAGAAGCAGAAGGGATCTAAGAAGGAAGGATAGGAGGTCCTGACGCTCACAAAAGATGACCTCAAAGAGATCGTGAACACCATTACTTTTAGATTGAATTACAGCCTCATACTGAGTACACTCTTGAAACAAAAAGTTGTTCCTGGATTGATAATTAATGTAGGATAAATAGGCGTTGAAAAGACACCTTTTATACCTCAACATTTTGGCGCCATTACCAGGGAGAGTGATGCATATTTGATTTTTTTCTGCTAGCTAAGAATTGGGTATTAAAAACGGAAGGTAAGAACCTGCGTACCGAGCAAGAAACATACTTGTTCACTAGCCCGCTTCACAGCAGAATTGGGTAAAAATTTTAGGTAGGAATGAATGCTTGTCTTTTTGAATGAATAGAAAAGCTAAACAGAACAAAATTCCTCCTAAACCCGAAAAACCTAAGGGACTGGTGACCCTTGGGCGAACAATTTTCATTGACGAAATCGTTAAGAAAACTGAATCTCAGCCATCAGTAGGACCTAGGAAATTTATTTCTAGACAGCCTACTAGTTCCCTTCAGGCCAAAGAATCAACATTTGTAGCCTTTGCTGAGGTACATAGTCAAATAGAAGTAATTGAGCAATATTCCCAAGAAATTGAGAATTCTCGCCTAATTTCTCTGCAAGAAGGGAACTCTAGTAATCTCCGCAAAGGAGGAGGAGAAACAGGGGAAACAAAAGAACCAAAATCTCCTCTTGAAGTAATCCAAACAATGAGCATCCCAGATAAGGGAAGTGTTGTCAAAATCATTCAAAACAAAGCTAAAGGACATGAATCTCCTCAGATAGTAGGCCAGCAAGGAACACTTATTATTCCAGATCAAGGGAGTGTTGTCAAGGTCATTCCTATTCTTTCTAGTCAGCCTAGGAATTCCCTTGAAATCCCAGAAGGATATTGGCACATATTCGATCAAATGGCCCAGAACCAAAACCAGCAAACACCTCAACAAAATTCCACACTGCAATATCCCATTGTGGACACTGCAGTTACTACACCTATGAAGGCCATACCTCTTCATCATATTCCTACATTCCATGGCTTAACATCAAAAGATCCAGATGCATTTATGTTTGAATTCGATGTATTATGCAGGGGGTATGACTATACCACCGATCCCCAAAAATTAAAATTATTTCCTTCCACATTAAAAGGAGCAGCTTTACGATGGTTTATGGGGTTACGTGGAGGTGTTATAAATGATTGGGATCAGATGAAAGCTGTGTTTCTAAAGAAATATCAGGATTATTGTAGGTCCAGGGAATTAAAAGACGAAATATTTTAGATGACAACAAAACCTAATGAAGCACTTAAGGAATATGTAGAATGCTTTCAATACAACCTCTAGAGATCACCTTATGCATCTTTACCCTTACCTGATAATGTGTTGAAAACTACATTACTTAAAGGGATGAAGGAATAATGGGTTGAAACATTAAACATTATGGGAAAAGGTGATATATATCAGGAAAATTTTGCTGACATTATTGATTTATTTATCAGGAGTTCGAGAGGCAGCACAAGGCTAAAGTCAGCAAAATGTGATATGATCACAAGAGATAGTAAGATCTCTAGTGAAAGTATAACCCGCGCAGAAATTGGAAATCTACTAGAAGATTTTAAAATGGATATTCTAGGGACTCTGACAACGCAGTTCGACATTATGCAAGCCAAACAAAAGCAAGCAGAAGCAGAACAAAATCTGGCAATATTCTGCCCTAAATGCAGAAAGAAACACAGCCATAAAGAGTGCCCATTGGATATAGTCAAAGTCTGTGCTATCTGCACAAAAGATCACTCCACAGAAGGTTTCCCCTCGCTCCCTGGATTGAAAGCAATTTACAAGGAGGCGGAAGAAGAATCATAATTGGTATTCCTACTCAATCAGCGCCGACAATGGCAGCCACGACAAACAGGTATGCCAATTGATCCATCCTCTTCTTTTCAGTTTCCTCAGTATAATGCTCAGAAATATAATGGAATGTGGCGAAATCAGCCACCTTTCTCCAATTGGTCACAATAGTCATTCCCTACATCACCATGGCCAAATAAAAAAAATCAAACCAATTGGCCAAACTTTCCTTATTGTCCACCATTTTGGAAAAACAATGCTTATCCAACACAATGATCCCCCTCCACCTCGCTGAGTCAGACCTGGTAGACAAACTGGCAAAGACCTATAAATCATCCAGCTAGAACAATCCCTCTCCCTCAACCTACACTTCCAACCCCCTATACATTGCCACAAAATCCCCAGACCAACTTAAGACTGCAACTCCCGGCCCAACCCAACCCAAACCCCAATAATAGGCCAGTTCAGTCTGTTCAATAATGGAACCACCGGAACTAGAAACTGAACTGAGGGAGTGTAATGACCTTCAGCTAAGATCTGGGCGCATTGTAGAAATAGAGGAAGAGAAAAATGTTCAAGTTGAAGACCCGTTACACGCAAAACAAACAGTGCACGAGGAGAATGTGGTTAAACAACAAACTCAGGAACAAGCAACCACCTCTTCTCCACCATTCCCAGAACGATTAATCATACCTCGCCCAATAGAATATCCTGATTTTGATCTTCTGGGAGAATTAAAAAATCTGTGTATAAAAATCCCTCTCCTCCAAGCTATCCAAGACATCCCTATTTATGCAAAAACCATCAAAGAACTATGTATAAGGAAGCCCAAGAGGAGAACAACAACTAACCCAACTGTCCAAGTAGTCGGCACTCTATCTGATTTATTATCAGGAATGGAAACACTTATAAAGTATGAGGACCCAGGAAATCCTATAGTGACGGTACAAATTAATGGGCAATCATTTCCAAATGCCTTAGTTGATTTGGGAGCTGCAATTAATATCCTAACAACCACCACTTGTCAAAAACTTGGCATTACATCATTAGATCCAACAACAACCTTATTAGAATTGGCTGACCGATCGGTAGTCAAACCAAAAGGTACATTACATGATGTAATGGTATCAGTAGATTTCTAGGAGTACCCTCTTGACTTCCTGATTATCAACCCCAAAAACTGGCTAGATGGACACCCTTTGATCCTAGGTAGACCTTGGTTGGCAACTGTCGATGCTTACATTGGCTGCCGACAAGGAAACATGACTATAACAAGGGGAAACTATGTCAAGAATTTAGCTTTATATCCCCCAGCCCAACTAAGCCTATCGATAATCAAAACAAGGAAACAACCTGTATCATATCTCATGGAAAACATTATATCACCACTAACCATAGAATATTTCCTCGACTTTAAAGACCAAACAGAGGATGACATTATTAACAGTTTCATCAATAAACCAAAAATCAAATCCCATTTGCAATGTCACATGATCAAGGCGGCATTTGATAATCAAGAAGAAGAAGATCCCCTAAAAGACACTCATGATCAATCAATACCCACCACTTCTGTTTACAATAGCAAAATTGTAGAAATTGAACCAGGAAAAACTCTAAACATTAACAAAAATATGACTGCTGAACAAGAAAAGAAGACGGTCCAATTACTACAAAAATATAAGGGAGCCTTTGCATGGGATTATCCAGACATGAAGGGAATTGACCCTCAGTTATGTACGCACCACATCTATACAGAAAACAATGCTAGACCCATTCGCCAAACCAACGAAGATTAAACCCTCATCTTAAAGATATTGTGAAAGCTGAATTACAAAAGCTGTTGGATGTCAATTTTATTTACCCAATATCTGATAGCAAGTGGGTCTCTCCATTATTAGTAGTGCCAAAGAAGAATGGAAAGTGGAGGATATGTGTCGACTACCGAGAACTAAACAAAGCAACCCAGAAAGACCACTTTCCCCTTCCCTTCATTGACCAGGTATTAGATACATTGGCAAGAAAGAAATTCTTTTCTTTCCTAGATGGCTTCAGTGGATACAATCAAATTTAGATTGCCCCTGAAGACCAAGACAAAACCACTTTTACCCACCCTTGGGGGACATTTTCCTATCGAGTTTTACCCTTTGGCCTATGCAATGCCCCTGCTACATTTCAGAGGGCCATTCTCAGCATATTTTCAGATTTAATAAATGAAGGGCTCGAATTATACATGGATGACTTCACACCTTATGGAGATGATTTTGAGCCAACATTAGAAACCTTGGAAAAGGTGCGCAAAGATGTATTGACACTAGGCTTTTCTTAAGCCATGAAAAGTGTCACATGATGATTACCGAGGGACTCATCTTAGGTCATTATATCTCAGCAACTGGAATTCAGGTAGATCTAGCTAAAATTCAGATAATTTTGTTAATACCTACTCCTACCACACAAACAGAGGTACGTAGCTTTCTCAGATTTTCTGGTTATTATAGAAGATTTATAGAACATTATTCTCGAGTAGCTACACCTTTATATGCATTAACAGGGAATTTTGATTTTAACTGGACAGGTAAATGTGACCATGTTTTTGAGGATCTCAAAAAACTTCTATCAACAACCCCAGTACTAAGGGGCCCAAATTGGGATTTGTCATTCCAAATTTCATCTGATGCCTTAGACACAGCTATTGGAGTAGTTCTTGGGAAAGAAGAGGATAAGAAACCATATGCAATCTATTATATTAGCAAAAATCTATCTCCTGCTGAATTAAACTATATTGTGACTGAGAAAGAATTTTTAGCTGTGATACATGCTGTAAATAAATTTAGACATTATATAACTGGGTATCCTGTAGTTTTATATACACATCACTCTGCCATAAAAAATTTAGCAAATAAACCTGTTACAAATGGTAGAGTAACAAGATGGTTGATTTTATTACAGGAATTCGATATCACAATAAAAGATCAGCCTGGAAAAGAGAACCCTGTAGCTGATTTCCTGTCATGAATGCCAAAACCAACAGATGCAGCAGCAGTCGAAGATCACTTCCCAGATGAGCATTTCTTCATTGTTACTGCTAGAACCCCATGGTATGCTGATATTGAAAATTATTTAGTAATAGGTAAATTACCTAAGCATCTAACGCCCAATGAACAAAAATAGATAGTAAAGCGTAGTACCCGATTCTCTTGGATTGGGGGCTACCTGTTTCATACAGGATCAGATATGCACATCAGGAAATGCATCCGAGAGGATGAAATATTTGATATTATGAAAGCATTCCATGACAGGCCATGTGGCGGACATTTTGCAGATCATAGGACTAACCACAGGTTTTACAGACAGGCTATTACTGGCCTACAATTTTTAAAGACTCTAAAAAATTCGTATAGGCTTGTGATAGTTGCCAAAGGGCAGTCACCCTGGATAGTCCGACGAAGTGCCTTTGAACCCACAGTTAGTAATAGATCCATTTGAACGTTGGGTGTCGACTTTGTTGGTCCTATTAACCCACCATCAAATTAGAAAACATACATCCTAGTCACAACAGAGTATGTTACTAAATGGGTTGAAGCAGAGGCACTTTCAAGAGCTACAGAGGACTCTGTAATACAATTCCTTTTCCAAATATTTGTTCGATACGGCCTCCCAAGGGACGTAATTATAGATGGAGGACCGCAATTTGTAGGTAACAGAATTGCTGCAACATTAGGAAATCACCACATTCAGCACAAAATCACAACTCCATACCACCCACAGGAAAATGGCCAGGTAGAGAGCACGAATAAAGTGATCGAATCTATACTGACAAAAACAGTTGCATCAAACAGACGTGACTGGGCTTATAGATTGCCAGAAGCCTTGTGGGCATATCGAAAAACATGGAGAAGTACCATGGGGTATTCGCCATATCAATTTGTATTTGGAAAAGAACCCATCTTTCCAATAGAGTTTGAAATTCAAACATTAAGAACAGCCCAAGAGGTGGGTTTAGATTTAAATGAAGCCCAGGTCAGAAGATTACAACAAATCAATGAGTTAGATGAAATTAGGCTCTCTGCTCTTCAGCACACTGCATTAATTCAACAGTAGAGAGAAAAATGACATGACGCCCTCATCAAAGAGAAAATCTTCCACAAAGGGGATTGGGCACTCCTATATGACTCCAGGTTTCAGGATTTCCTAGGAAAACTCCAAACATGATGGCTTGGACCCTACAAGATACAAAAAGTGCATGATAATGGCACCATCACATTAACCACCATTGATGGATCTGGACATTCGTTCAAAGTAAACGGTCATCGAGTGCGATTTTACCATAAACCACTTAATCGGGAGTCCTTTTACCAGCAATTACGGGAAGATTATACCATGCAGATTCTAGCTGAGGGAGACAACTCCTCCTCAGCACCCATTCACTGAATAATTTCTTTCATTTTGAAACTTGTACATAAAGCTTTTCTCTTTATCTTGCTTGTTTTTTTGTACAGATTTTATTTCTTAAGTTGTTCGTTTTTAAGGAACAGCAGTAGTTTCTCTCAAGAAACAACACGTTTGAGTGTTTCTTTTTGTTTTTCCTTTCCAGAGGAACAGTAGTTTTTGTTGTTCCTTTCAAAAGGAACAGCAATTTTTGCAGCATTTTTTTGCTATTCCTTTTCAAAGGAACCGCAGTTTTTGTTGTTCCTTTCAAAAGGAACAACGGTTTTTGTTGCGAGTTTTTGATGTTCCTTTCCAAAGGAACAACAGTTTTTTGTTGTTCCCTTCCAAAGGAACAACAATTTCTATCGTGTGTTTTTGTTGTTCCTTTCCAAATGAACAGCAGTTTTTGCCCCATGTTTTTGTTGTTCCTTTTCAAAGGAACAAAAGTTTTGCTATTTCTTTCCAAAGGAACAGTAGTTTTTCTGCCTGTTTTTGTTGTTCCTTCCCAAAGGAACAACATTTTCGCTAATTGTTTTTGTTTTTCCTTTCCAAAGGAACAACATTTTCGCAGTTTGTTTTTATTGTTCCTTCCCAAAGGAACAACACCTTTTTTAGTGCATTTTTCTTGTTTTAGAACAGCATTTTGAGGATTTTTGTGAAGTCTTCATGACTCTCTTAAAGGCAAACATACAATTTATGCAAGGATACGCAAATTAGAGGTTACTGGAATCATCAAATCAAGAGAAATTGTTATTTTTAAGAAATTATTTTGTAGTGATAAGAAAAAGGAAAGGACACAACTATCTATATCACTTTGTTGTCTTTATTTTCACTAAAATTAATATGATCGGTTATCTTTATCATGTTGGTTCTTCCCTAAATTCTCATAACTCTCTTTGATTTTTATTTATTGAATAAGAATAAGGGCATATTTTCTCTATTGAGATGTTCAGACTTCTTCCACCATCCCTAATCTTAAGGAGTGTTGAGCCATCCTCTATATATAAGTAGGGAAGTGCTAAAAAAAAAAAATATCTATATAATTACTAACAATTCTATGATATGGCAGATGGAGGATAGGGGGTCTCATCAAGATCCAGCCTACCATGATCATAAGGAAGAAGTGAAGTGGCATTCCCATTAATGGACACCACACCAGGGATATGATCCAATGGATAACTCAAAAAAAAAAAAAAAAATAATAAAAAGTCCTTGGAATAGGAGGTCTCATCATGAGCCGGCCTGTCCACCTTTCACTCCTTCCGGTGAATGGCATTGTGAAACATTTGGTTCCCAAGCCAGCACAGTGGCCTCCATCATGACATCACAACAGCACTTCCCTAGGCATAAATAAAGGATAATGGTTCCAAGGGTGAAAAAGCAACTTTGTCAAGGTTATAAACACATGTGGGCAACAGAGCTCTGCTGATGGCATTGGAGTCACACTTTTCAAATCAATAGTAATGATAGACCCTTTTCATATATCTCTATCTAATATCAAATGAGAGTATGCTACTAAACCCTTTGTTTTGAACCTATTATGTGAAATCTATTTATAAATCGATCATAATAGTTTATGTGGGTAATGACCGCATAAGTACTTGTTTTCACATTAGTTGTCCCTTTCCCTTATCCTCGAATCATTACATAAACGTTTCTATATCTATTTACAATTTAATAATATGCATCAATTTGAATAATGCAATAATTTGATTGATCGTATCATAAGTATGTATGATTTTTACTATTGTTCAACTGATGTGCAGTACCTTGCTCTTCTATTCGACGGTCGAGGATGACCTATCATCCTTCAGGGGGGGGCGTGGATGCCTTTTAATTCCTGCATATGGGTCAAATCCCTATATTTTATGCCTACATGCGGGTCAAATCCCTATATTCTCGGTAATAATAAAAGCTTAATGTTATTGTTCCGATATACTGTGCTATGATGTTCCATTACATTATTGTGCATTTGTGAATAATTAACAATGTGCAGATAGAATGGGAGGACGACCAATTCGTAGTGAGCCACATGTGCTAGCTATTTCTAACGCTGCACGGGAAATTCCTGGAGAGAGTAGGGTGGATTACCTATGTCACAAGACTGCAACAACCTCATGAAACGGTAGCCATTGAATTTTTACAGAATCTGTAGGAAGGTTACTCCATGGTTAGAGGTAGGCAGGTAGCAGTAACAGACTCAATAATCGTCGAGGTGTCTAGTCTGCCAGCAGAAGGAACCATATGGACCCATAAGAAAGTAAAACTCCAAGAAGCCATGAACATTTTCTGGGATGAAGGGCAGACCCTGGTCATCAAAGGGCAAGGAGTTCAACCTCTGACATTGGGAGAACCATGGACAGAATTGGAAAAATTAGTATAGAGCTACATAACATGCGATGGAAGAAAATATCTGGTAAGATCTCGCCACCTTAATTTATTAGCAGTATTAAAGTAAAAATGTACTGTAAACCTGCCTGCATATTTAAATTTATTATTGCATGATGCCGCCCGAAGTATAAGAAAGTCTCGTCATATAGACATGGTGGTAAGCCACCATTTCTTAATCAGATTGATAGTGAGTTACAGTCTTTCCCAACAGCAGACTAGTTGGGAAGAACTGATATTCTCAATTGACAGAGGAATAGCCCTGCCTGCCCCAAAATGAAAAAGTGTTACTAGCACAACAACAGAACCATCAAAACGCAGACAATCCTCCAGGTTAAGGAGAATTAGGGGAATGATAGAAGGTTTTCAGGGTAGCAGTAGCCAACCCCTAGAATTGCCCAGTTCGGAAGATTAACAACCCCCACAACTCGAAGAAGGAAGTCACCACACCGATGAGGAAGAAGGAAATGAGGAAAAATAAGAGAGTCACCACATTGGTGAAGAAGAAGAGAATCACCACACCAATGAAGAAGAAGAGAGTCACCACACCAGTGGAGAAGAAGAGAGTCACCACACCAGTGGAGAAGAAGAAAGTCACCCTACCAGTGCGGAAGAAGGAAGTTATCACACCTATGAAGAGGAAGGAAGCAATGAAGATGAAAGAGAGGGAGAAGAGCCTTCCGAAACCACCATTACAAGTCCACCTCAAATCCCATTGCAAGAGGACTAATTCGGCCAAATTTTGGCCAATATGAGTGAATACATACAACTCCACAACCCACTGAACTTCAACATTGAGATAAACCAATTGCAGGAACAAGCTGTTACTAATAAAGATACAGCCGAGGGAATACCTGATGAAGTAGAAGAAGAAAACCCTTAGGGAATAGCAGAACCAGCTGGGGTTACTTCCCCTAAGAAATGCGGCTAGGAATGTGTGAACACTGAAAAAGTGTTCCAAACGAAAGACCCTCAAGGAACAGCAGAACCATTTAAGGTTACTACCCCTAAAGAACGTAGCCAGGAGAATATGAACACTGAAGAAGTGTTCTGAGCATAAAACAGAGAATCAAGCCTAAGTGAAGGAACAACTACTGAAAAGCAAACCCTACCTGAGAAATTGAGTACAGAAAAAGGGACAGTCGTTCCTCCTAGAGGGAAAAAGAAAATAACCAAACTTGAGAAGCTGCAGAGGGAACGACAGAAGCTTCAAAATCTAGTGGAACAACTCAGACAGAGTATTAGGGTTATCAAAATGAATAAAACCCCCAAACGAACCCCAAAACAAAGGAACATAGCCACCAAATGAACCCCAAAGAAAAGGAAAGTAGCCACCAAATCGAAGCCCCAGATTGCAAAGACTGTGGAAACCCAAGCTGAGCAGCAGGCAGCTGTTCCAGATGCAGCTACCCCAACTAAAAGCGCACAGACCTGCAATCAAAACATTTTTATTGACCCTACTATAGCAGAACTCCAAAAGGAGCTGGCACAGGCTCAACAGGCAAGAGAAAAGCTTGAGGAAGAGACTGTTCCCAAAAAGAAATATCAACAGTTACAGCAGCAACTGAAGGACATCACTGCATCAGAGGTTGAAGCCTATGATAAGTGTCGGAAGGTAGAAGAGAAAGCTGAAAAGGTAAGGAATGAATTAAAAATGGCCCAGAATCAAATGGATACTCTCTATTCCTTATACACAGATGTTCTAGCATGTAGATGCCCTGCCAATAATTATTCTTTGTTTTTATTAGAAAGATATTTACAATTGAAAATTAAAGCAGTTAGGGCAGGAAAGTCTATAGAATTAAACACTGTAGATGATTTTGTAAAATGCTGCAAACTCTATGGGGTTAAAGTCCAGCGTTTGTTATGTGAGTTCTATTTGCATAATCTTATATTGGAGAATGACATTGAGATAAATACCAGCCCTTTTGTGGGTGACATCCAATATCAAGCATTTATTTCATTTGCTGTCAATCCGTTGAAATGGCTCAAGGCCTATAATACTTTCCAAAGGCAGGAAAATGGGTTAGACCTTTAGGTTAGGGGTGAACCAAAACACCCATTACAACTATGGGCTAGGCAGAAGAGTCTAATGACAAAGGAGGGTGTGATCCAAACATTGGGACCCGTCCATAAGGCAATTGTCTTGGATGGGGTAGAATATTTTCTATCTATTATAAACCAGGCCTATGTAGCAGCTAAAGTCCGATGGAATATTTTCAATCGAAATGTTCAAGGTAGAGAGCCATTTAATTATAGAAATTTTGGATTAGCTGTTGACCGCTTGATTCTCTATAGTAACCTCATCTTGAGGGAAGGCCCATTCTGGATAGGTTGTAGGTTTCGAAGTCCCATTATATGGTATCCTGCAACAGACTATAAAGCCATTTATGAGTTACCTGAAGGACAGACAAGGCACATCTTTGAAGCTTTATCTGCAAACCATGGTTTTAGACCTCTTAATGAAAAACCTTCTCTAGCCTACTCTCTAACTGTTTTACATGTAAACTATGGTTTTCATAAGGGCATGAAAAAGGGTAAGCATGGGGTGTGTGTTGAGCATTGGAAAAGGTATGGATTCACCATGTATTTTCTCATATTTTTCCTTTAAACATAACTCTTTTTATTCTAGAAAGATGATTTATTGGAGGATTATGATAGAATTGCAAAGACTCGTGTTTATTGTGAAAATTGAATAAAATTTCTTTTTTTTCTAAAAACAGGAAACAAATGAAGTAAACCATCATTCGAGAGGCAGAGCTAAAACAGGAGTAACCGTTGTTCCTCCAACAAAGGACCGTATCCATACAATAAGAAGAAAATCAGAACGTATAGCTAAAGGAAGACAGGGAACAGCACGGCTACAGCCTAAGAAGACCAAGCGCTAGCTAAAAAGAGAAAAGGAGTGAATCCCTCAGGATCTTTCGATCCTGAGGGATCGTTGTTCAATCTTATCGTTGTTTCTTGTATTATCCATCGAATTGTTATAAAAGGCAGTGCCTTTATAAATCGAGGGACGGAAAGGATTTATGATATAACACTCCTTTTGTAACTTTGTAATTTCTTAACTCTCGTGATCAGAGAGCGACTTTTGTAAACGCTATTTATGTCTGATTAATACAAGATCTTGTTTCCATTCCATTTCTTAACTCTAGAATAAAGCCCAGTGGAGTTTCACTGGTGGTTAAGGGCCCGGACCTGGTGGATCAATCTGTTGTTTGTATCATTACTTTTGAGTTATCGTTGTGTGACGGTTTGTATTTGTTTTCGTTACAGTTTGTAAGTTAATTGGTTTACTGTTTAAATTTCTTATTGATATCGGTGTGTTACATTGATGAATTGCATTACTGTTCCGTTCTAACAAGAATCTTCATTCCTGTATCATTTATCTTGTTATGCTTTAACAGAGCTTTGTTGTTCAGTATTTGATGTTCTATTTCAGTTGTTGTTCCATTTGCTATTTCGTTTGATTGTTGTTCATTTCAGAGTGTTGATCAAGAGAGTTTGTTGTCGACACGATTTGCTTAATAGGATTTGTTGTTCAATATAATTTTCTATTTGATTCTATTAGTTATATTTTGTTGTTCAAAATCATTAAATAGAATTTGTTGTTCAATTCTTCTAGTTACATTTTTATGTTCATTTACATTGTTGTTCAATTCCAAGTTTGTTGTTCATTTCAGATTAATTAGTTTATAGATTGCAAAGAGTTTGGTTTTGAGAGTTTATTTAGTATACTTTCATTAGCAGCCTTTAGTTTAATTTCTATTTCCTTTCAATTTCTTTAAGACAGGATTATCAACTGTAAAGAATATTGGTTATTGCTACCTACGTTCTCAGATTGATTATCTTGTTCTTGTTTGATTTCAATTCCATCAGTTTCTAAAGGAAATAGTTATCATTACTGCATCCTTGACTGATGGTTGCTGAATGAATGATTGAATTTTCAAGCATTTGAGTTCATGTCATTGTAGTTATATTTCTTTTCCAAGCATCTGTTTATTTAGAACACTATACTACATATTGTAGCGCATTACTCTTAGATTGAATTGCAGCCAAACTGAGTACACTCTTGAAACAAAAAGTCGTTCCTGGATTGATAACTAATGTAGGATAAATAGGCATTGAAAAGACACCTTTTATACCTCAACGTCACCATCCAATGAGTATCAGCAACCAAGGAGTAACATCATCACAAATTAGCAGCATCCAAGGAGTAACAACATCACGAAGTAGAAGCATCCAAGGAGTAACAGCATCATGAGTAGCAGCATCTGAAGTGACAACACCCAAGGATTAACAACATTCGATACTTAGAAAATTTCCGGGAGTAACAGCAGCACGAGTAGCAGCATTCGGAGTAACAACACCCCAAGGATTAACAGCATCTGATACTTAGAAAATTTCTAGGAGTAACAGCATCTGATACTGAGGAAATTTATAGCTTCGCGGCATTGCACCTTAGTAGTAGCTCTTGCAAAAAGACAACAAGTAAATAGTAACATTATTTATTTATTTATTATTATTATTTCTTTTTTTTTTCTTTTTTTTTTAGATCAAGGATGCAGAGGAGGAATTCTTTGCACTGACAACCTTCAGACTAGATTTCTCAAAGAGATGTTTAATGAAGGCATCCTTAGAGGCTGGACAGTGATACAGTCTCAGGTGATGTCCATTTGCTATGAAAGAAGCACGTGTATCATCAATTGTGACCAGTCTGACTGTTCCATTATCAAATACAGCATCCACTTCGTAAGGCCCCATCCAACGAGTGAAAATATTTCCTTTAAAATCCTTAAAACAAGAGTCATAAATTAATGCCCAATATCCTCTATGAAACGCCTTGTTTTTTATAAACTTATCATTCCATTTCGTCCTCTACTGCTGAATAGTAGTAGTCCTCTGAACAGCCATCGAAAGGATTTCATCTAATTCATTAAGCTCATACAGCTGGTATTTTTGGGCATCTGACAAGTCCAACCCTACTTCAAGAGTTGTTCTGAGCGTACTGATCTCAAATTCTATTGGGAACAACGGGGATTTCCCATAAACCAACTCAAATGCTGAAAACCCATTTGTGTTATGCCATGTTGTTTTGTATGCTCAGATAGCTTCAGGCAGCTTTTGAGCCCAATCTCGATGATGGTGTGCCACAGTCTTTGTCAAGATATTTTCCAATAGCTTCTTTGTGCTTTCCACTTGTCCATTCGCCTAGGGGTGGTATGGAGATGTCACCCTGTGCTTGACCCCATATTTCTACATAAGCCTTGCTATCATGCATGACGTGAATTGTGCTCCTCCTTCTGAAACAATCTCCCTCAGAGTACCGTAACGAGCAAAAATCTCTTCAAATAGAAAATTTGAAACCACCTGTTCTGTTGCTTTTGCAATAGCTTTGGCTTCTAACCACTTAGTCAAAAAATCGGTGCAGACCATAAATTTAACCTTTTGCTGGGATGGTGGGTTAAAAGGTCCAACAAAATAGATATCCCACTTCTAAAAAGGCTCGAGGACTACCTAGGGATGTAAAGGTGTTTCATTAGATCGACCAGGCTGCCCCATGTGCTAGCAAATATCACACCTTCGGACATAATTTTGTGCATCATCGAAGATAGAAGGCTAGTAATATCCCATTTGTAACACCTTATGGGTTGTTCTTTTATTTGCAAAATTCCCTCCACAAGGGCCATCATGGGTAGACTTCAACACTTTGTAGATATCATCCTCAAGTACACAACGTAAAACCTTCTGATCGGCTCCTGTATGAAAAAGGTATCCTGCCATCCAAGAATATCAGGCACTATGATGAATAATTTTTCGTTGCTCCCTGTATGAAAAATGACGGAGCACCTTCCCTGTAGCAAGATAGTTAGCAATATCTGCATACCACGAAGGATTAGTGGAAATTGTGAAAAGATGCTCATCTGGAAAAATATCTTCTATGGGTGTGCCTTCATCATCATTATCCATTCTGGACAGAAAATCAGCAACTACATTATCCTTTCCTCGTTTATCTACTATTGTAATATCAAATTCTTGAAGCAATAGCAGCCATCTTGTAATCCGACTAGGAGTGATAGGTTTATTCATAAAATACATTATTATTGCATGATCAGTATGTACGAAAGTAGTATACCTGGTGATATAGTGTCGGAACTTTTTGATTGCATAGATGACAGCCAGGAATTATTTTTCATTCACCGTGTAATTTAACTCAACAATAGTCAAATTCTTGTTTACATAGTAAATTGCATACGGTGTCTTATCTACCTGTTGTCCTAGGACTGCTCCAACCGTTGTCTGAGAGGTATTAGCATGTATATAAAATGGTAATGCCCAATCAAGTCCTCGAAGCATCGGAGATTCGCAAACCATTCCCTTGATCTTCACAAAAGTTGCTTCACAGTCCTATGTCCACAAAAATTCTGCATCTTTTGTTAGCAACCGAAAAAGTGGATGTGCTATTTTAGTAAAATTTTCTATAAAGTGTCTATAATAACCAACACAACCAATAAAAATACGTACCTGTGTGGGTGCCTTATGTATGGGGAAGTGCAGTATTACCTCTAATTTGTCAGGATCAACTCGAATTCCAGCAGTCGAGAGAAAATGTCCCAATACTATTCCTTCTTCCCTCATCATGTGACATTTAACTATACAAAGTGTTAGTATGAATCTCAATTCCAAGTGTACGAAAAAATACCACTTTAGCTGTGCATAAAAAATATCCCTAACAACAAATATGGCTGCCAATATCCTCAGATTTGCAGTTAGGTGATCAAGATAAATGTTGCAAAAATCTAGATCTATGCATCAAAAGACATTAAGCAGTAAATAAAACGATATTTACTCCATGCATCCAATAGAAAAGACGAGGATATGTTGAATGAATTTTGTATTAATGGCACTTGGGAGGAAAACATAGAAGGATGTTACAAGTTCTCCTCAATGGGATGGGTTCTTGTAAGTCCTCAGCACTTCAGATCTAAAATCCCTCTCTCTTGATGCTTTAGAAAACCCAAACAAAAATGGTAGCAAAATATGACTATGATGGTGGATCAAAGTCAAACCAAAAGTATAGATCCAAAGTGATCTTTAGGCAACAAAAGGTAGTGAATGAATGGAAAAACCCTTCTATTTATTACAAAATATTAAGTTAGTCTAGATATTGGTGCATGATTAAAATATTATTAACCAAATCAAGATCCAAATTTTATGGAATATTTTATTATATTTGTTGGAGGGAAAAGGAATTTGACTTGGGTCAAATCCCTTTATTTGTAAATAATAAATAATAAATGATTTATTTATCATTTTAAGGATGTGGTTGAGTAATAATTAAATAAATAATGATTTATTTAATTATTTATGGGTGATTTAGTCATATTCAACAAAGAATATTATTTAAATAAGGTTTAAATAATTATTCTTAGGAAATAATAAGATAAATAATGATTTATCTAAATAATTTCCCTATTTTGGGTTAAATATAACCGGGAATATTAATTAAACTGTTGTTTAACTAATTATTCCTTAAGGAAAGTCAAACAAATGTAGATTTATTTAATATTTCCTCATGGGGTTTCCTGTTTTGACCATAAACAACTTAATAAAGGTGGTTTACTAAGATATTTTTCATAGTGAATGCAATTTTACTTAGGGTACAATTGTTCTTAGATGGTTTACTTGGGTCCATCTAATAACAATAGGTTAGATGGCCAAAAAATAGTGTAACAGATTGCCCCCCAACGTGTGAGCATTAAAAGCTTATCGTATGACCTAAGTACATTGTAAGAACTCAATCACTAGACACCGAAGGGGAAGTCAGAGAGAGAGAAATATAAGGTAGACCAAAGCGCTGAGAGGACTAGACCCTGAGGAGGCGAGACTTACAGGTGCGACAAGTCTCTTTTATGAGTGAGTGCCTGTGCTATAGGCTGTGGGGGAGGCAAATCTATGCCCTCCGAGACAAAGTACAAATAATAATGCATCCAGTAAACAAGGGACTGAACAATATAGTACATGATGGCCTAAACATGAGCCAGATAAAAAACATGATAATGAATCCCACATACATATTTTGCCTTGGACAACAGCCAAGACTTGTACAATAATATATGAGTACATGTGAGATACAAATACAACCCAGATGACCCTGTAAATAGGAAAGGGCTCTAAAAATATGACTAATACATGCAATCAAAAAGGCACTGCAAGCGGCTGAGGCCGACATCATCAAATCTATGGAGCTACATCGAAGGCTGAAATGAAGAGGTCATCCGGGTATGTGGGGGGCTACCTGTAGGGCCACCCCCTCATGAGGGTTGAGACATCTCACACACACCCGGGAATCACCGGTCCAATCTGCTGCATCACTGAACCATCGAGTATACAGATCTCAATCATGCTGAAAGGAGCTAGAGCTGAGAAACAATCAAGTCAAAGGGCTATAAGGAGTCCCTTTTCCTAATCTGAGGCGTCAAACAAGAGTGGAAGTTGGAACCAAGGTACACTGCCCTCTAGACCTGTCTTCTGGAATGAATGATCTGATTTTTCCAGAAGGAGGTCCGCCATAGGTGAGGCAATAAGGGGTCCTCAACTAAGGCACGAGAGAAAATAGTAGAGTGACTGACAGACAAACACCAGGGATGATGATAAAATGGGGGGTACTGAGTAGCAGACGGATGACTTCCCTTGTTAGAGCATAAAGGGCATGGACTGGAGGCCATAATGTGCGACGCGAGAGAGGGACCAAGCAATGAAGGATGGAGGACTATAGTGGGATATAAAGGGACTCAGGATAGACTCCATGAATGTGATGATGACTCAACTCGAATGCTCTAAAAAAGGACGACTCGATGGTGCTGCCACATAGTAAAGGTCCAATGGGGGACCATGAAAACATGAGTACAAGATGGTAACTCACGACGAAAATCGACACGAGCATGGACAAGTATGGAGGCAAAGTGGTGCCCCCAGTACGAGTGTTGCAACTGAAGAAATTCAATTTTGAGGAGGGGTGAAGTGATGCTTCCTTGATAAAATGTGTCCTAGTGAAGTATCAAATCACTACAAACTAACAGATATCCATTTGAGGGCTCGGTGAGAGCTTTCCAATGGTATAGACAATTCGTCAAACTGAGCTATGTTTTGGCCGCAGCAGGCGAAAGAAAAATTAGGGGTTTCTCTTTTAATAAAAAATTTTCCCTCCAAATTCACTCATTTTCATGTGGAGCTGTGGTGAATGTAGAGAGGAGAGAAGGCCCTAAATCTTGCAATGATCATAGCGGAAAAATCAGTCGTTGGAATCGAGATCCGTCAATTGCAGGTAAGAGGCCTAACCCTAATCTTTCATTTCAGTGGATTAAAAGTTCACTTTAGGTCCTCAGAGAAAAGTAACAGACCCCTACTCTTCTTCACAGTCGGGTCGCACTTTTTAGGGCAAAAACTACAACCTAGGCAATAGGTTTTGGGCAGAAAACTGCGACCTGTCCCAGGATTGGGCCTGAAAAGTGCGACCTGACAGAGAGGGTTTTTCCTGTGTTTTTTTTTGGCTGAGAACTAGGTTTTTATGTTGAGATACAGTCTTTCGTATCTTTACACTGACAAATATGATGGTTTTGTGCAGATATGATAGAATTACAAATCAACTAGAGAGAGAGAGACCTGGGCACCTTACGAAAGGAGATCCGGGAGGATCAGGGTGTCCGCAGTGCATTGGCCAGGTTTGGGGTTCTAAATTTTGTGGAGAACCATCTGATGAGAGCTGGAGAGCCCTTATTGGCCCAGATTGTTAGCTATTGGGATCCAGACCATGAGATCTTTATAGTGCACGGGCACCAAATCAAGTTGACAGTCCAGGATATATATTTTCTGACTACTCTCCCACCACTTGGGATGGTAGGTAATACTCAGCCAATGTCACCGTGAGGGAGGAACATCATGGAGTTTGTAGAGTGCCATTTTCGACCAGGTCTCCAAGTCAAGGGGACTCGGATACCCATCGGGGATCTAGAGAGGTTATAGACCCGTGCTGTGCCTGTAGCGGTGTTGTGGATCCTGGGCAACCAAGCACTCCACCACATCACTGGAGGGCAAATGATTCTTGTGGAGAGTGTGTTGAGTGGGACCTACTATGGGTGGGCCCAGATGATGTTTTCGTTGTTGAAACGACAGTTTTCGCTATGCAAGTGGCAAGTGAACCATGACTGTGCATATGGTACAGTTTTGTGCTCGCACTTCTTCGAGAAGATCCCAACACTTCGACCTCGCATACAGCTCCAAGATGGGGGCCCAAGAGAGCCCAGTATGCACCGGTGGGGGAAACTATTTTGCAGAGGAGGAGGTGGGGTAGTCGGACGGGTGTTCGGACCCGAGTTATTTTCTCATTGGGATTAGATGCCACTGTATAAAGACGACTATCCCTATAGTGGGATGAGTTACCATGGGGACCTGGATCTGCCACTGCCACCTGGTCGAGTATGGGGGCCTTATGGTAAGTGACAAATGCTAATATTTTATGTGTATGTAAAGTTTCAGAATATTTTATATGGTACTGATTCTTTCACTTTTTGTATGCAGATACAACACCGGTAAAACCGGCCGAGTATATGGGATTTCCTGCAGTAACGGGAGCTGCAGGACCTAGTGGATCGAGAGCACCAAAAAATGAGGATGTGGTGGCCCTCCTAGAGGAAATTCGTCGTAGATGTGAGAGGCTTCTGACCGGTGTTTTAGATTGCAACTGGCAAGACTTAGATGACCAGTACATAGAGCCATGTATTGGTCTACCCTCGGAGTGACGAGGGGTCATGTGGTGCATGGTGATGGCCGGACAAGGGATGCGTGATCTACGCACTATGGGAGCAGAGCCATTGGCTCAAGATCCTCCAGATAGTGATTAGGTGTAGGGGTAGGTGGTGCCCCCACTTTTGAGTTTTTGTAACATGTTATGGGCATGACATATTTATTAGAGTTGATGGACTCTAAAACATGTTATACTAAACATATTATGGATATGCATCGTTTTGATGGTTTTATGCTATATTATTGTCTTGTGTTAAATGCGTGTGCTAAATACCAATCTAGAATATTGCTTGCAATGCTATCTACATAGTGATTTTGTGCTCTAGGTACATGACTAAATGTAATGATTTCAAATTCACGCATCAAAAGCTTCACTCGTAAATATCTTCTAAAAAGGATAGGATTATGCACACGATAGACACCATTCAATTGCATGACAAGAAGCACGGAATCTAAACGAACATGAAGGTGGAGGATGTGATGGGAAAGGGAATTGGCTAATAAACCTCTCACTGCATCATATTCAGCCTGATTATTGGTAGCAGTACCAATGCATACATCGTTCGAGAGAACAAGCGAATGCAAGGGGGTAAAGATGGCCCAACCTACCGAGGCTAGATTCCGGGAGTAGCGACTTGCACCATCGGCATAACCGATATAAGGCGTGGATGGGAGGTCCATCTGAAAAGTGCCACAAGACAACAAATGGGAGGATGATGAAAAATGTTGGCAACCTGAGTGCACAGTAGAGATCGAACAAACACTGCGAAAGGGAGTGGTCTGGGTAAGATGTCTACTACTCACACGTCGATGGGTAGGTGGTGTGTGGGAGCTACCGGAGGTGTAGCTTGTGCCCAAGCCATGAAATTCACCATAGACACGGATGGTGCCATCCTGTTTATGGGCAGGAAAGATGAAGTCAGGGGTGGGCAAGGCTTCCATGATATCATCATCACAATAGAAGATGGAGTGACGGGACGAATGGAGACCACATGATGCAGCGAAGCTACCTGACTCATCATCATGAGAAGAGAGTTTCACATGCACATCATCATAGGGGATGACGGAAGAACAAGCAGATAAGGGATCTACTAATGTTGAGCCCAGGGTGATCGTTGAAGGGAGGTAGAGCGAAACAGCAGGGGAAGATTCAGAGGGAGCTTCCACCGAGGGTCTCATGGATGATGACAGGTAGAGGATGGTGGCCACAGGCTCCATCATCTCGACATCAGGAGGGGAAATTTCAATGGGAGCGGGTAGATCCTCGGGTTGGCCTGCAGCATACTGCAAAAGTACGGGAGAGGCGGATTGGTTCTGTTCAACCTCGTACTCCCGAATCACCTCTAAAGAGGTGCGGTAATGCATAAGGTGGGGAAAATGGTGAGAGTACTAGCCATGGAGATCACACAAAGCACAAGGTTGGTTGGTGTGAATATTCTTGGTGTTCTTGGTTGCATTCAAGGAAGAGATAGAGGCTTCAGGGACCGTAGACTCAAGGAACGCAACTTTAACCATGGGCTTGATACGAGGCAACTCAGGGCAGGTATGAGTGGAATGACCGACGACATCACACAAAGCACAGTGATTTGGGGGTGGAGGAGGAATAGGGTCAGTCAGGGTGGCCTTTTCCTTTGAGGCCCTCTTGCGAGATTTTCCCTTCTTACCCGAAGTAGTCGCAATAAGAGATGGTTCCTGTTGAGGTGGCTGAGGCACTGTAACAGCGGGAGAAGTCATAGGGACCAGTTGAATTGAGGTTAAAGTAAGATTAGGTTTGGGTTGACCAGGCGGGGTAGCGACTGGGGGATTAAGGTACCAGATGGGAATCCCCAGGGTCAGGTTAGGAAGAGAGAGGGTAGCCATAACAGGTGCCGTGTAGATTCCGGGAGGAGGATCTAGGAACGGTATCTAACCAGGTGGAATGACTCCAAGATGGTTAAGGCCTGGAGGAACCATTCCAGGAGGATAAAGAGGCTCATCAATACCATCTATAGGTCAATATCCAAAAGGATGGGGTCCAGGAAGCTGAATCGAAGGGATAGGAGCAGGCTGCGGAGGGCAAGGAGGCTGCTAACTAGTCGAAGCGGGCCACTTAAAAGAAGCTCGAGATGATTGCATCATGCAAACATTCGATGAGATGGGATCAGAGACAGAAGGAGGGAGACCAAGGAATGTACCAAGCAAAGAGGAGTCTTTGTAGACTCCGAGTGAGACACTAGTCAAAGGATCTACAGTTTGCTTATTGGCCACTGCAGAGATGATGGACTCAGGGGAGGTCTGAGACTTCAGTTCGTAATATGTCAACTGGTCAATGGTGACTATATTTCCATTATGAGGGAAGGAAATCTTGTGGTGAACCATATATGGGACAGAAGACATCGCACAGGTGTAGTTATGACCCAATAGAATGTTTTAATATAAGGGGGCATCAATTACTTCTACGACAACGCAAACAGTCTTGCCCGCAAGAGTAATATGAAAATTGCGGAACAGGCCAATGGGCTGGGAGGCGTGGTCGTCCAACGCTCAGAGAGTGATCATGGAAGGAGCCAACTCAGGTGATTCGGATTGCTTCCAAACCGAAGCAGACATCACACAGGTGGATGCCCCCTCATCAATGATACAACAGGAAATGTTGGCGTTCTGGATTTTGACTAGGATTAGGAAGGTGATGGAAACAAGAAGAGGAGGATGTTCTGATCGGTCAGCATCGAAGACAATCAAGCGATCATCGGCAAGATCTACAGTGCCCATGGCAAATAGTAGAGATTTTGGTTGTGAAGGGCATGACTGGAGGAGTTCCAGCATTGAGATGGCAGCAGGAGATTGCGCCAAATCATCTACTATACTATACGAATGGGAAGCTTTGCCAGAAGCAGCATTTCGGCATAATGGTCCCTTAGGGATCTTGGTATGAACCTCTGCCTTCGGCTGAGGGATTTGCAAGGGACCATTAGGTGTCGAAAGAGGCTCTGTAGGACCTAAAGAAGGTGGTTCGGGGACAGACGTAGTGGGAGGCTTGGTGTACTGACGGGACCGAGTCTGAAGGTTGAGGTCAACGATAACAGGTTGGTCAGATTTCATCATGAGGATCTGGTAATCAGAGGTACCAGATGGAAGAGTTTGAGTGGCCGCCTAACCTTCAGGTGGTTGGGTAGCCACAAATCCTTGCTAAGTTAAAGGATTAGTAAGCACAGCCAGCTGACTAGGCGCAGCACTGGGAGGGACGGAAGGGAAGCCTTTTTGTCCTCATAATGTTTCTTGAGACTCTCACATCTGCTTCATCTATGGTAAGAGAGGACAATCATGCGTGTAATTACCATAAACACTACAACAAGAACAAGGCTTATTCGTACGAACAGGCCTGTCCTACTTGGGCTGAGTGCATTGTTGCTGGTTAGCAGTGTTAGGGGCATTAGTTTGTGGATTAGGTCCAGAATTACCAGAGGCGGATTGACTTTGAGTGCCTTTCCTCTTATTTTTGGAAGGAGGAGGATTAGTCGCGCCCTATTGTGCATACACCTGCCCCTGAGGGGGCGGTGGCTGCTGTTTCGGGGGTTGAGAAGGCAAGGGAGGCAGAGGTGCTAATGTTGGAGGAGCTAGGGCACCAGGCTATGGATACGGATAATAAGGAGTTTGGGTAACAGTGTGGTAAACAGGAGGTTGGGGAAAAGGAGGAGGCATGTCGTATCCTAGATGTGTGCTACCGAGAGGAGGAAAAGTGTAGGAGGTGTTGGCCCCCCCTAAGGAAAACCATAGCCCATGGGAGGATGAGCGTATGGATTAAAGAGAACTCCAACGATACCGTTGGCGACATGAGATGCCCCCGGTGCATTGGCACCACCGGGTCTGGGAAGATCAGGTAGAACGGTATAAACATAACCTGACTAAGCATAGATCAGGTCATATTTCAACGCAATTTGGAGACCAGCTTCTTCGGTTTGAGGGAAATGCGATGCGACATCTTTTCTGATAGCAGGCAAGAGAGATCTAAGGAACCATTCCATGTATACACAGTCTTCGAAGGCAGGGGCTCGACATAGGCTCTTTCTTCTCTTCCATTCCTAGACATGATCGGATAGTCGAGTCACAGACGATTGACGAAAAGAATTCAAAAGTTCAGTACCAGTGTCATAATGGAGGGGAAGCTAGAAGTAAGACAAAAAATCCTGGGCAAGAGTCGCAAAGGTGGTATGAGAGGAAAGGGCCTAATCAACATACCACTTAGAAGCTTCACTAGTAATCGTACGTTGGAACAACCGAAGATGGACAGAATCATCGGTAATGGAGTTAGATGAACACCACATGTGGAAAGATCGAACATGATTTGTAGGATCTTCGCCAGCAAGACCTTCGAACTTGGGGATGTCAAAAGGGAGCTTGTTTGGAATTGTAGGCCAACCAACATCATGATGTATAGGGTCATTTATCAACTGGTCAAAATCGGGAAGAATGAGGCCTGCCATATATGGGAGCAAGGGAGCAGTCGGGGTAGTGTCCGTTGCGGTCTCACTAGTAGTATTCCCAGCGTTAGGTATGGGGTTACCACCAGCGTTAGGTCCTAAACCAGACATGGTGAAGGTGACAGGAGGAGAACCGGGGGCGAAATGAGAAGGAGAGCCCAATGAACTAGAATAAGAGTCAGAGTGCGGACTCGGTGGAGGACTAACTCGAGTCCTACGTGGAGGAGTAAGTCTTCCTACCGGAAACTAAGGATGAAGGCCAAGAAGTCTCCGGGATAAATGCCTTGGTGGCACAATTATGATGACACAAACACGGCATAAAGGAAAAGAGACCAACAAGGGCAGGGGTGCAGGATCAACTGATTGCAATGTCGCAACAAGGGTATAAAGGTGCAGGATCAATTGATTTCAATTTTTTTAGAGTCTTTGCTTGGCGGTGTTAACCAAGCTCTTTTTCGTTGAGGGTGTGTGTGCAAAGTGTGTAAATTTTAATTTTTAAACCCAGACGTTTGTAGAGAAAAATAAAAAGTGTGTTGTGTAACTGTAAATAAACCTGCAGATAACAGTATATGGAACTGAAATGACAGAAAATAAACAGCTAATAATGCAATAATCTAAACCCAAGGAAGCGGGCCTCTCAACAACTAGTCTGTAGGTGGGCAAAAACAAATCAAAACACACTCAAATAGCCAATAGATCTAAGGTCAAGAGGGACAGGGATCTAAAGGTCAAATCTGCTGGAAAGTGGTGCAGAAAATAGCAACAAATTAGAGGAAATATTGTTGTAAATGAGGTGGCGAAAGGATATATCCTGGAGGGAAGCGGAGGTGACCCTAAATTAAAACCCAAACAAAACTAAATGAGGTGTTTTGGATGGATTAAAAGCCAATCTAAAGTGCATCTGAAGGTGAGGTATCATATCTAAAAAATGGCTGAAGGCTCTAAAATTTCAGACAACCTGCAACAGCTAAAACTCTTCCACCAAAAGTGGAGGGTACTGAAGCCCTAGGGGGCTAGGTTCCCACTTATTTGAGTAAAATAGAACAAGTACAGGTCCAAAACAGGCGAATAAAAAGGTCAGAAAACCCTGAAAAGAGGCCTAGACAAACCCTGAAAACTTTCAGAAAAACTCCCGCAAAAAGTCCAGGTCGCAGTTTCTGACCTGTTTTCTGCAGAGGTCACAGTTTTTGGGCTGAAAATTGCATCCTAAAGCTCTAGGTCATAGGTTTAGGGCCAAAAAGTGCGACCTGCACTTTCGGCACTCTCGGCAGCAGATTTCAGCAAATGTGTCGTCTCAGCTACGGCTGATGTCTGTCACCTGCGTAATAGGTCCGAAAACACACGAAAGTTAGAATTTTTAATGTTTTAGGGTTTTATAAGTTAAAAACAACATCAAGAAAAGCAAAACAAGAGGCTAAAGAGAAATCCTAGGGTTTGAAGCAGCTGGATATGCAAGGATCTGAAAAATGACAGCGGTTATAATCGTAAACCCGTGTGGAGTCACCAGTTGTTAGTATGAATCTTAATTCCAAGTGTATGAAAAAAGACCACTTTAGTTGTGCATAACAAACAACCCTAACAACAA
The DNA here is from genome assembly GCA_034641835.2 of Pinus albicaulis. Lineage (NCBI taxonomy): Eukaryota > Viridiplantae > Streptophyta > Pinopsida > Pinales > Pinaceae > Pinus > Pinus albicaulis. Next base: position 453,431,660 of record CM076569.1, on the reverse strand, counting down.
GGATGGTTGCCAATATCCTCAGATCTGCAGTTAGGTGATCAAGATAAATGCTGCAAAAATCTAGATCTATGCATCAAAATACATTAAGCAGTAAATAAAACGAGATTTACTCCATGCATCCAATAGACAAGACAAGAATATGTTGAATGAATTTTGTATTAATGGCACTTGGGAGGAAAACATAGAAGGATGTTACCAGTTCTCCTCAATGGGATGGGTTCTTGTAAGTCTTCAGCAATTCAGATCTAAAATCCCTCTCTCTTGATGGTTTAGAAAACCTAGACAAAAATGGTAGCAAAATATGACTATGATGGTGGATCAAAGTCAGACCAAAAGTATAGATCCTGAGTGATCTTTAGGCAACAAAAGGTAGTGAATGAATGGAAAAACCCTTCTATTTATAACAAAATATTAAGTTAGTCTAGAAATTGGTGCATAGTTAAAATATTATTAACCAAATCAAGATCCAACTTTTATGGAATATTTTATTATATTTGTTGGAGGGAAAAGGAATTTGACTTGGGTCAAATCCCTTTATTTGTAAATAATAAATAAATAAATGATTTATTTATCATTTTAAGGATGTGGTTGAGTAATAATCAGCTAAATGATTTATTTAATTATTTATGGGTGATTTAGTCATATTCAACAAAGAATATTATTTAAATAAGGTTTAAATAATTTTTCTTAGGAAATAATAGGATAATAATGATTTATCTAATTAATTTTTCTGTTTTGGGTTAAATATAACCAGGAATTTTAATTAAACTAATGTTTAACTAATTATTCCTTGAGGAAAATCAAACAAATGTAGATTTATTTAATATTTCCTCATGGGGTTTCCCGTTTAGACCATAAACAAATTAACAAAGGTGGTTTACTAAGTTATTTTTCATAGTGAATGCAATTTTACTTAGGGTAAAATTGGTCTTACATGGTGTACTTGGGTCCATCTAATAAAAATAGGTTAGATGACCAAAAAATGGTGTAACACTAAGGGACGCATGGGTCTGTTTACATCTTTCGAGTACTTTTTCCAAATTCGCCAATCCTTCTTCAAATGAATTCCCATATGGAGTAAAATCATCCATATATTTTTCAACACTGTCATCAACTAAATCAGAAAAAATTCCCAGAATTTCCCTTTGGAATGTTGCAAGCGCATTACACAGACCAAATGGGAGAACCTTGTATGCAAAGGTCCCCCATGGGCATGTAAAGGCTATCTTATCTTGTTCCTTCGGGACTATTTGGATTTGATTATACTGGCTAAACCCGTCTAGGAAGGAGAAAAACTTATTCCCAACCAGGTTGTCCAGGACTTGGTCAATGAATGGAAAAGGGAAATGGTATTTTTGAGTTGCTTTGTTTATTTCCCTATAGTCCACGCAGATCCGCCATTTACAATTCTTTTTGGGAACGATAACCAGTGGGGACACCCATTGGTTGTCCAAGATGGGGTAAATAAATCCTACATCCAGTAATTTCTGAAGTTCATCCTTGACAATGTTCTTTAGAGTGGGATTCATTCTCCATTGTGGCTGTCTCACCGGATGGAAATCGTCCTTAATATAAATATGATGAGTACATAAACTAGCAGAAATCTGTAATATTCCTAAAATTAGCATGCAGCTAATGGGAATGTTAAATTTTTTTTCTTGCACTTATTAGGTGAATAAATGGGTGAAAGAGACCCATACTTGTCTTATGCTAGCATAAAAGCCCTCTTGGTGTGAAAAGGGATAACTTAGTGGCTGGATTTTTCACTTCTCATGTGTGAACAGGAAAAGAATCATGTTGATCCAGTCAAGTTGACCAAGTCAACAACGCAGCATGGAGAAGCAGTCTTGATAGAGCTACAATGCAGTTTTGGAGGGAAAGTATTCACATGGTGTTGGAAACCCTAATAGGTGGGACCCAAGGTGAGGAGGCTCACAAACTTTATAAGGAGGAAGATAGCAGACATTTGAGGTTAGCTTATGGATTATTGATTTTGTTCTGCTTAAACTCTTGAGCATTCTTCAGCTATTGAGTTGAGTATGCAGTGTTGTTTAGCACAAGGCATTCCTGCTTAGGGATTCCTTATCCTCCATTGAGTGATCACTTGGAGGAATTTTATTCTTCATTTTCCCACTTCTGGGCTTGAGGCCAAGCACCTCCTTCAGCTATAGCATTATTCCTACAGTAGGGAACATTGTGTTGCAAGGTGTTGCAATGGGAGACTTACAACACCAGCTCCTGAGCTTGTCTTTCAGAGGAGGGAGCCCCCCCTTGCTTTGCAAGATCTGTACAGGAGGTTCTGGAGCACAATTCACATCTTGGCATGTGGCCAAACCATTTCCCATCCACTACAGTGTATTTTACTGCATAAAATGTGTTATTTTCCAGAGTGTTGCAGTAGCAGGGTTTGAACCCTTGCTTGTGAGCTTGTTCCTTGGAGAAAGGGCCAACCCTTCTCCCAGAAAGCTCTGTACTTCATTCTTCTTTTGTCACTTGTACATTTCAGTCATATTTATTCAGTGCTACAGTATAAATGCATTTTTCAGATCCATATCTGCAGATCTACTCTTTGTACATTTTCCTCTCATGAAACCCTTGCCGGGAGAATCTTATTTTGTATAAAGAGGGAGGGATCTCCATTTTCTCAGTCAGTGGTTCATTATATACTCCAGATCTATTTTATCTCATCATTTTCTACATAAACCCCCATTAAAATAACGATGTCATATGTTGCAGTATTTTTTGTAGAGTCAAGTCATGGGGATTGGGCTTATTTGAGACATATAGACTTGGGGATATTTGTTTATATTGGCTAGAGTGATTTGTTTCACCTCTAATTCTACATGTGAGTTGTATATGATGTATTCTAAGGGATCCAAGTCTCATTCCTCATAGGTATAGCATTATTTTCTGAATACAGTTGTTTTATGCCCTATATTGTTGAATTTCCCCACCTGGGAAGGAGGATATAGGCCATATTCTTGCTGAGGTTCTTACGTCTGCTGGTGAGATGTTATTTTACATCTAATGAGCTGATATACGTTTCCATGCTCATGATTTTCTGAAGCTCCAACTTTGGAATATCTTAAGATATTCTATCTGTTGTATAAAATCCCAATTTTGGGATATTACAATTGTATCAAAGCTGCCATCTTGGCTCAGCCTGTGGATTTCAGATCCAATTAGAAGATAAGAAGAAGAGGAGAAAAAAATTATGGAGAGGATGAGATTACTCTCATCAATTTTCAGATCTAAGAAGAAAGAAGAAGGATGCATTGAAACTCCAAAAGAGTTTCAAGGAGGAGAAAGCTGCAGTGAGACCTCTAGAAGGTTTCAAGAGGAAGAAGAAGATGCATGCACTTCCTGTTCTCATAGAGGAATTGGAAATTAAGAAGACCACTTAGAACATGAGATCCTGAGTGGATATTTGGCAGAGTACAAGTTCCAACCTAGGGCTTCCAAAGAGACCCTAGATCTTCCTCAGTTTATCCAGCTGAGAGAAGAAAGAAGACCATGCAGCAAAAGGATGATAAGGGGCAATAGATTCCTATTTTATACCTTGATGGATCACCCTTATGTAGAGCAGAATCTTGGGTGATGAAGTTATAATCTTTTTTCCTACTACATCCAGTAGTGGAAAAAGAGGCTGTGCAGATCTTAGCGCTACACTTGGAGGGCAAGGCAAGATCTTGGTGGTTCAGCCAGGTGAATCATGCATGGGTATCCACTTTGGTAGACTTCACTCAAATAATGATGAGGAGGTTTGACAGTAAGAAGGAGACCTCATCTCCGCTTAAGGATACCTTTACCAACGCTGTCACATTCATGAGGGGGCAGCCATCCATGGCGACAGTTGGGTCGGCCAAAACATTGAGGGGAGGAACCCTTGCAGCCATACAAGATGTTCCAAAGGCTCACAAAGGTATGCAAAAATTTCCATTTCCCATCATTTCAAGAAATTTTATGGGATACCTTGGAAATTTGTCCTCACATGGTCAAGGATTAGAACACATTGTTGAGGCAGAGCAACAAGTTTGCACAATGCTGTGAAACTTTGGATTGATCCAAGAGGGGATAAACATTCATTCCTTTGCACCTTTGTTGAGTTGCATGCAGCATGAGGAGTTGGGGTGTAGGATTGTGGAGGGAATGTTGAGTGTTGTGCCACTTTTTGATGATGTTTTACCTTCACCACACTTGGATTCTTTTGAATTCAAGGGGATTATTGATTAGAGGTCTTCTCTAGGAGATCTCCAAGGGGTTACACCTCAACTTCCCATGAGGTGTAAGGAGGAAGATTTGCTTTGGGAGATTTTTAGTCTTCATTGGGAAGATACCAAGGGGAAAAATGATTGGAGGCATCCACATTTGGATGAATGGAGGTGGATGGAGGGCAAGAGGTTGGTGAGCCACTTGCAGATCTATGACACAGGGCAGCAAGAGGCAAAGCTGCGCTGGCTACTCTTGAGAGATTTTTGCCATCTTGAATCATACTCTTTGTCAAAGTGTATGTGGGGGATGGAGGCATGGCATGGCACCCATATGATAGAACATTAGAAAACATGTTTTTATGGGGCATCATACAAGACAACCATCATGATCTTACTTTATGACTTGTATGAGGGAGAGATGAGGGGGCAGCAAGAGTTGTCGTTACTATGGTTACACTTGGGAGAGTATGGGCAGAAATTTTCCCATACTTTTCATGATATTTCCAGAGAGGAGGAAGGCACATTCATGGTGCAAGGAGGTAATCGTTCAGCATTGGAGGATTGTGAGAGGCTTCCATGTAGGAACAAGATCTTCTCACATAGCAGCATGATGGTGGGTGGCTTTGGCATGTGGAATGTCAAGAGGATAAGTCATGGAGTGACAAGAGCCTTGTTACTAAGGCCTACAACGTTGTCACTTGAGAGCATGTTTCTATTGATGGAGTGTTCCAAAGGGAGTATGCACCCTCTCTTTTTGTAGATTTTTATGGGAAGATTCTCATGGGAGGACTCACTCATGGACCTCACCTTCAGCTCACACATAATTCATGGTAAGAAATACACTTATGTGCATGTTGATTACTCTATTGAGTATTTTTATTTCTCACCATATGTAAACAATGCATTGCTCCACAAGAGAGCAAGATTATTAATGGGTTTCATGGTCACTTTAGGGCCAAATTTTGTAATGATGATAACCCATTTCTACATGACTTTGGGAAAGTGTTGTATTGTTTTGATTGTATACAGCTGATATATATTGTTGCTTACCACTTGATAGTGGATGAGCTAACATGCATAGCTATAAATTATTTGGAGGACAAATTTCCATTTGATGCTCTGAATCAGCAGTTGAAAAGACTGTGTTATATCCACCAGAGAGACCAAGTGTATCGTCCAAAATTGCACATAACCTACAGCCATTTTCTTATTTGGATGCCATATGGTGATGATGTGCCATTCATCTTGTATGGGATGGTTTGAGAGAGCATGGCTCATGACATGGGAGGGAGGATCCTTGGAGATTCAACCCTCTTCTTGCCACTTGAGGGCAACCATGTTGCAGCCCAAGATCAGCATGCCCTCTACACTTATCACAAGTGGAGAGGTAGAAAACATGGGATAGGCCCTCTTACCTATCATGTTCATTTACTTATCCCACCTACACTCCAAGAGCCAAAGGTGGAGGGGATTGTGCATGAGTTGCCATGTTGGAGGGTAACTCATTTCATATGGAAGATAGCTTGAGGGTGGAGGTTTCACTTGGGAATGAGAATTTCCCATGCAATTCAAACTCCATGCCTTGAGAGGACCTCTAGACAGCACATAGTTGTCTCCTTGAGTATGTTACTTTTTCACGATGATAGCCATTTGGGATGTGCACCAAATGCTGATTTGTTTGCTTGGGACAGGCACTATGGAGTTTCATTGTTGAGACACATCTTACTCTTTGGGGGAGCTCATCATATGAGGATGCTACCGGAGGAGGGAAAGAGACTTTATGGTTCTATCCTTGCATTTGCTTGAGGACAAGCAACATTTGGGAGGGGAGGACTGTAATATTCCTAAAATTAGCATGCAGCTAATGGGAATGTTAAATTTTGTTTCTTACACTTAGTAGGTGAATAAATGGGTGAAAAAGACCCATACTTGTCTTATGCTAGCATAAAATCCCTCTTGGTGTGAAAAGGGGATAACTTAGTGGCTGGATTTTGCACTTCTCATGTGTGAATAGGAAAAGAATCATGTTGATTCAGTCAAGTTGAACAAGTCAACAGCGCAGCATGGAGAAGCAGTCTTGATAGAGCTACAACGCAGTTTTGGAGGGAAAGTATTCACATGGTGTTGGAAACCCTAATAGATGGGACCCAAGGTGAGGAGGCTCAAAAACTTTATAAGGAGGAAGATAGGAAACATTTGAGGTTAGCTTATGGATTATTGATTTTGGTCTGCTTAGACTCTTGAGCATTCTTCAGCTATTGAGTTGAGTATGCAGTGTTGTTTAGCACAAGGCATTCCTTCTTAGGGATTCCTTCTCCTCCATTGAGTGATCACTTGGAGGAGTTTTGTTCTTCATTTTCCCACTTCTGGGCTTGAGGCCAAGCACCTCCTTCAGCTACAGCGTTATTCCTGCAGCAGGGAACGTTGTGTTGCAGGGTGTTGCAATGGGAGACTTACAACACCAGGTCCTGAGCTTATCTTTTAGAGGAGGGAGCCCCCCTTTGCTTTGCAAGATTTGTACAGGAGGTTCTGGAGAAAATTTCACATCTTGGCATGTGGCAAAACCAGTTCCCATCCACTACAGTTTATTTTACTGCAGAAACTGCGTCATTTTCCAGAGTGTTGTAGTAGCAGGGTTTGAACCCTTGCTTGTGAGCTTGTTCCTTGAAGAAAGGACCAACCCTTCTCCCGGAAAGCTCTGTACTTAATTCTTCTTCTGTCACTTGTACATTTCAGTCATATTTATTCAGTGCTACAGTATAACTACATTTTTCAGATCCATATCTACAGATCTTCTCTTTGTACATTTTCCTCTCATGAAACCCTTGCCAGGTGAATCTTATTTTGTATAAAGAGGGAGGGATCTCCATTTTCTCAGTAAGTGGTTCATTATATACTCCAGATCTATTTTATATCATCATTTTTTGCATAAACCCCCATTAAAATAATGTTTTCATATGTTGCAGTATTTTCTATAGAGTCAAGTCATGGGGATTGGGCTTATTTGAGACATATAGACTTGGGGAGATCTGTTTATATTGGCTAGAGTGATTTGTTTCACCTCTAATTCTGCATGTGAGTTTTATGTGATGTATTATAAGGGATCCAAGTCCCATTCCTCATAGGTATAGCGTTATTTTCTGAAGACAGCTGTTTTATGCCCTATATTGCCTCATTTCCCCACCTGGGAAGGAGGATATAGGCCATATTCTTGTTGAAGTTCTTACATCTGCTGGTGAGATGTTATTTTACATCTAATGAGCTGATCTAAATTTCCATGCTCATGATTTTCTGAAGCTCCAACTTTTGAATATCTTAATATATTCTATTTGTTGTAGAAAATCCCAATTTTGGGATATTACAGTGGTAGCAGAGCTGCCATCTTGGCTCAGCCTGTGGATTTCAGATCCAATCAGAAGGTAAGAAGAAGAGGAGAAAAAAATGATGGAGAGGATGAGATTACTCTCATCAATTTTCATATCTAAGAAGAAAGAAGAAGGATGCATTGAAACTCCAAAAGAGTTTCAAGGAGGAGAAAGCTGCAGTGAGACCTCTAGAAGGTTTCAAGAGGAAGAAGAAGATTCATGCACTTCCTGTTCTCATAGAGGAAGTGGAGACCAAGAATACCACTTAGAACATGAGATCCTGAGTGGATATTTGGCAGAGTACAAGTGCCAACCTAGCGCTTCCAAGAGACCCTAGATCTTCCTCAGTTTATCCAGCTGAGAGAACGAAGAAGAACATGCAGCAAAAGGATGATAAGGGGCAATAGATTCCTATTTTCTACCTTTGATGGATCACCCTTATGTACAGCATAATCTTGGGTGATGAAGTTAGAATATTTTTTCCTACTACATCTAGTAGTGGAAAAAGAGGTTGTGGAGATCTCAGCGCTGCACTTGGAGGGCAAGGCAAGATCTTGGTGGTTCAGCCAGGTGAATCATGCATGGGTATCCACTTTGGTAGACTTCACTCAAAGAATGATCAAGAGGTTTGACAGTAAGAAGGAGACCTCATCTCCACTTAAGGAGACCTTAAACAGTGCTATCACATTCATGAGGGGGCAGCCATCCATGGCGACAGTTGGGTCGGCCAACACATTGAGGGGAGGAACCCTTGCAGCCATACAAGATGTTCCAAAGGCTCACCAAGGTATGCATAAATTTCCATTTCCTATCATTTCAGGAAATTTTATGGGATACCTTGGAAATTTGTCCTCGCATGGTCAAGGATCAGAACACATTGTTGAGGCAGAGCAACAAGTTTGCACAACGCTGTGCAACTTTGGATTGATCCAAGAGGGGATAAACATTCATTCCTTTGCACCTTTTTTGAGTTGCATGCAACATGAGGAGTTTGGGTGCAGGATTGTGGAGGGCATGTTGAGTGTTGTGCCACTTTTTTATGATGTTTTACCTTTAGCACACTTGGATTCTTTTGAATTCAAGGGGATTATTGATGAGAGGTCTTCTCTAGGAGATCTCCAAGGGGTTACATCTCAACTTCCCATGAGGTGTAAGGAGGAAGATTTTCTTTGGGAGATTGGTAGTCTTCATTGGGAAGATACCAAGGGGAAAAATGATTGGAGGCATCCACATTTGCATGAATGGAGGTGGATGGAGGGCAAGAGGTTGGTGAGCCACTTGCAAATCTATGACACAGGGCAGCAAGAAGCAAAGCTGTGCTGGCTACTCTTGAGAGAGTTTGGCCATCTTGAATCATACTCTTTGTAAAATGGTATGTGGGGGATGGAGGCATGGCATGGCACCCATATGATAGAACAACAAAAAACATGTTTGTATGGGGCGTCATACAAGAAAACCATCATGATCTTACTTTATGACTTGTATGAGGGAGAGATGAGGGCGCAGCAAGAGTTGTCGTTGCTATGGTTACACTTCAGAGAGTATGGGCAGAAATTTTCCCATACTTTTCATGATATTTCCAGAGAGGAGGAAGGCACATTCATGGTGCAAGGAGGCTACCCTTCAGCATTGGAGGATTGTGAGAGGCTTCCATGTAGGAAGAAGATCTTCTCACATAGCATCATGATGATGGGTGGCTTTGGCATGTGGAATGTCAAGAGGATAAGTCATGGAGTGAAAAGAGCCTTGTTACTAAGTCCTACGGCATTGTCACTTGACAGCATGTTTCTATTGATGGAGTGTTCCAAAGGGAGTATGCACCCTCTCTTTTTGTAGATTTTTATGGGAAGATTCTCATGGGAGGACTCACTCATGGACCTCACCTTCAGCTCACACATAATGCATGGTAAGAAATACACTTATGTGCATGTTTATTACTCTATTGAGTATTTGTATCTTATCACCATATGTAAACAATGCATTGCTCCACAAGAGAGCAAGATTATTTGTGGGTTTCATGGTCACTTTAGGGCCAAATTTTGTAATGATGATAACCCATCTCTACATGACTTTGGGCAAGTGTTTTATTGTTTTGATTGTATACAGCTGATATATATTGTTGCTTACCACCTCATAGTGGATGAGCTAACATGCACAGCTGGAAATTCTTTGGAGGACATCTTTCCATTTGATGCTCTAAATCAGCAGTTGAAAAGATTGTGTTATATCCACCAAAGAGAACATGTGTATTGTCCAAAATTGCACATAACCTTCAGCCATTTTCTTATTTGGATGCCATATGGTGATGATGTGCCATTCATCTTGTATGGGATGGTTTGAGAGAGCATGGCTCATGACATGGGAGGGAGGATCCTTGGAGATTCAACCCTCTTCTTGCCACTTGAGGGAAACCATGTTGCAGCCCAAGATCAGCATGCCCTCTACACTTATCACAAGTGGAGAGGTGGACAGCGTGGGATAGGCCTCTTGCCTATCATGTTCATTTATTTAGCCCACCTACACTCCAAGAGCCAAAGGTGAAGGGGATTGTGCATGAGTTGCCATGTTGGAGGGTAACTCATTTCATATGGAAGATAGCTTGGGGGTGGAGGTTTCACTTGTGAATGAGAATTTCCCATGCACTTCAAACTCCATGCCTTGAGAGGACCTCTAGACAGCGCATAGTTGTCTCCTTGAGTATGTTACTTTTGCATGATGATAGCCTTTTGGGATGTGCACCAAATGCTGATTTGTTTGCTTGGGAGAGGCACTATGGAGTTTCATTGTTGAGACAACATCTTACTCTTTGGGGAAGCTCATCATATGAGGAAGCTACTGAAGGAGGGAAGGAGACTTTACAGTTCTATCCTTGCAGTTGCTTGAGGACAAGCAACATTTGGGAGGGGAGTACTATAATATTCCTAAAATTAGCATGCAGCTAATGGGAATGTGTTGAAGCCTCGAAAATTGTTGCTACAACATTGGGGATAACCACCCGGTCTGGACCTTAATACAGCTCCTTTTCCGTTTATGATAGTGGCTCCGACTGGTTTAACTAGGTCCAGTTACCTTTTCCCTATCGCTATTGATTTACGATGTATCGTTAACTACCAATAGACAGGGATATCAGATCAATTCTTCTTGCTGATCAGGCAAGAGAATGACCCTTAAGCTGATTTGGGTTCAGCCAAACGACAACTAAGATTTTGCCTCTTCGAGAAGAGGACTTAAAAGAATGTAGAAATTAATCTAAATGCAAACTTATTCTATAATGCAAGCAAAAGAAACTAATCTAAATCCTATCTCAATTAGGTAGATATAAATCTATCCCAACTAAGAGCAAGATAATTAAGTAATGAGGATTAAAATATGTCTGGCTTTAAATCAATGTCAAGCTAACGAAGAAATTCAATTTAGCTCACATTTGTGAGTACCAAAACATATTCTATTGAGACCATTTGACTGAAATAATAAATCAACAACACTCCGGAAGAAATTCACAAAAATGATATTGATTATCAAATCAATCAAACCAATAACTAAACAATAATATGTGGAAGAAATTCACAACATATTATTATTTAAAAAATCAGTTTTGTAAGACAGATTTCTGAGCAAATCGTTACTCAGAAATCAGAGTTAAATCCATAAGAACAGAGATACATAACAATTTGAGACAAATTATCCATATCAAAAGAAATGCATAAACATGAATAAAATGAAACAACAATTTTATTAACAAAAAAATGAAACTGGTATTTGATACAGAAATGCCAAAAATACCATTTAATTGAATTCGCTTCTCTGATCCCTGTCTCTAACATTACTTTACATTACTTGAATTTCTGCTTTCAAGACTATAGCTGCAGAAATGCAAACTTTGCCCATCATGCATAATTCAAGACATAAAGAATAAACCCTCATTAATGTTCAGATCTGAAATTTTCTCTCCTCCCCATCTACAACTCTAAATCCCTATTACAGAAATGCTTTTAGAAGTCTGGAATTGCAGAGGAGAGCAGCCCCCCTATATTCCATTCTGCAATTTTCTATTTATAATATTTGCAAAGGAATTCTTGAGATGAAAGTTTGTTGAAGAAAATCTATCCAATCACTTTTATTTGCTCAAAAATTCCAATCTTTTAATTGCTGGAGCATTCTCATTGATTAAGATCTTTTCTTCATATCTCTTCTACTGTTTTCGTGCAAAAAGAAATCAAAATAAATTAAGATGCAATCAATAAGAACAAAATATCATTTCTGGCATTTAAAACAAATCCAATCAAATTCTATTTAAATAAATAATTGAAAATATAAGTTCTCTATTGATGCCTGGGATGGTTTAATTGGCCAATGATATTATTGACAAATGGATCTGCAATTAGAAGAGGCTTGGACAAATGAAAATGCAGAAAATAAATCAGAAAAATTGATTTTGCTTTAGAAATTCGGAGCTTGATTTTCTGCATGATTTTTGACCCAATTAATGACCAAATCTATTAGTGGAACCTCCTCAAAAATGTTCTCCTTGATTTTATCTTTCCAATGAGCTGTCATGGGCCTCATTTAGCCAAGTAAAACTCATTCTATGAGCTTTCAAAGTTGATGAGTCAAATTTGGCATAAATCTGGAAATTCTGTTGCTGGGCTAAAAATCAGAATTTTTAATTAGAAATTTAATCCTAAATTAGATTCTAATTATCTAATAATTAATTCTAAATTAATTATTAACTAATTAATATATACAATTAATTTTAATTAATTATCATCTAATTTAGAAATTAATTAAGTTACAAAATTAAATTAATATACGAATGATTTGAAAAAGTTAATTTAAATATGATTAATATTATAATTCAAATTATATTAAAATTATAATAAACATTATAATTATAATATAATTATTATAATATAAAAATATAAAAATTAATTTACAAACCATTGGAATCAATCTAAACCCAAAATCCATAAAACAAACCATTGAAATCAATCAAAACTCATTAATTCATCCATGTAAGTTTGTGGAAGGATATGGTGAGTGGAGTGTGAGGTGAGGGTGACGTGAGGTGAAACAAAAACTTTATATTAAAATTTTTTTAACACATCGCATATCGCAAGAACCTTGGATCGGGGTTTTTTAAATGTGCATGTTCTAAAAATTGCGATGGATCCGAAATTGCGAAATTGCGATCTTGCGATCTGCGATGGATCCGAAATTTGTGATCTGCGATCTGCGATGAATCTGAAATTTGCGATCTGCGATCTGCGATGAATCTGAAATTTGCGATCTGCAATCTGCGACAGATTCGAATTTGCGATTTGCGATCTGCGATGGATCTGAAATTTGCGATGAATCTGAAATTTGTGATTTGCGATCTGCGACGGATCCGATGATGTAATAATTTTTTTTTATTTTTTTTTTATTTTGGTTTTATTTTAATGATGTTTAGTTTAGCTATGAAATTTTCTAAACTACAGCCACTCCGAAAAAGAATAAAAAATAGCATTTTTAACCCAGACTAGAAAAATGATGGTACTTCAAAGGAGTACCATTTTTAAACTAGTTGACCAAATGAGGCGAAACAAGCGTCAATGGGAGGCTTATAAAAAATCGATTCAATCAAAACAAGAATCCAAAGAAAATGAAAAATTAACAAAAGCGTAGGATAATTAGTTAAATAAAATCCTAAAAGGTGCTTAGCCAAAAATTTATAAAAAGGGTCCCCATTATTTGAAGTGAACAAGTCAAAAATGGGGGGGTTGTGTTTTACCACAACAATGGCGACACACGGGAGAAGAACCAGTTATCTCTGTTTGATATGAATGAGATTTTCCTAAAATTCAAGTAAAAATAATTAAAGAAAAGAGAATTATGCTTAAAAGGCTTGACTAGGTTCATTAGTCTGAATAAAAGCAAGAATCATCTAACTGTATTTTTTCTTAAAATTCCTCATAAATTAAAATATTTCAAAACTCTATATCAGTCCTTAATTAGTTGTAGAGATAAAGCAGGGGTCACTTTACAGCTTAGCTTTTAAAATATACTCATTTGTCACAGGTAGAGCCACTGTTGCCAGCAAACATCTATAGTCTCGACAAGGTTACCTTTTAATCATCAATGATTCAGAATCCCATCTCTTTAAGAATTATTGACCTAGAGATAAATCCATTTATATTATTTTTATTATTATTTCTTTTCTTTTCTTTTTTCTCTTTTTTTTTTTTTCTTTTATTATTATTATTATTATAAATCTTAAAAGTCATTGTCCTGGTTTGGTAGCCAGATAGTTGACAATGCCATTCACTGGTTATAATTAGACTGAACAAGCTGGCTCGTGATGAGACCTATTGTCCTATAATTGTTTGCAATCATAAGCCATTACTCTGGTTTGTTTAGCAGTGTTGGTAATGTCAACCTATTTTTCCCCTATGATCATGGTAAGCAGGCTCATGATGAGACCTCTTATCTTTTATGTTTAAATATATCTCTGGATTATACTCTAGAAAAATAAGACTCTTCGGGACAGGGAGAATCATTGACTCCTTAAGAGTTAAGAATGACAATTTCAGAGTTAAAAGGTGCTTTGTTGTAAAGTGTCTTTACTTGGTTAAAAATAACTTTTCTTGACTGATAATAAAACTTTGAAAGATCTTAATAAAATATTGAAATCTCAAAATGATTACAATTTTGATGAAAAAGAAATTTCTCCAGATTTTATGATACTTTGTCAACTTTTCTAAATTGGTAATCTCTTCCTTAAGTATGTCTACTTTTATAATAAGAAAATCAAACTTTACTGAGAGATTTAAGAAAAAGTTAATAGATGACTATTAACAATTTTTTTTTTTCGTGTATGCCAACCATAGTTAGGTAACTAGAAGGCCTTCCATATAAATCATGGAAAAGTTACTAAAATCAAAACTGAAAACCAAAGGAAAAGAATTCTTATGCTAAAATGAGAAAGAAATCAACAAACAAAAATTAAAAATGAAGAAATTTTTAAAAATGGAAAGGAAAATCCAAGTTTCGCAAGATAAACTCAAACAAGAATGTTTATAACAATGTCTCAACAATATGAAGAAATAAAATAATTGTGTAATCAATCCTTCTTATGTCGAGATTTAGAAAAATCATACCTTGTAGGGTTGTAAGTGTTTTAGGCTTTTTGGATAGCAGTGACGATAAAATTCAGCCACAATGAAAACTTTCTGTTTGATATCAATCTTCTTGTTTCAAAGCATCATCTTAATCATTTTATAATAAAAGGAATGCTTAAAGAAACAAACCAAAAGTTTAGAAACTTCCTGGTGTAGCTGTTTCGATAAAGATTATTGCTACTTATTGAAATTAAGCGAGGAGAAGAGTATGGACTTCGAAAATATGATCTGGCGAAGGATTGGAAGCTTTTATGAAGAGCTGCAAAACAGATTTATATATGAGAAAATCAAAATTGAAACTAAAGTAACGAAATGGAAATAAATGAAAGTGGGTACATGAATCTTACCATTGGATGATTGCTTCTGATCTTACCTGAAAGGAATCAGTTTCTCCAAACTAGCTAACTTCTTATTTTAATTAACATTAAAAACATGAAGAAGTCAAACTAACCAAAATCCTATAACCCAAAATCATTATTTATTTTATTTACACGAAAGCAAGCAGTAATATGTAAAAATAGAATGCTTAGTGCTCAAGGAAATTGAAATTTAAAGAAATGCATCAGAAATGAGAATTCGAATTTGCAGTAACAAATGTTTCTCAAAATATTATAAGTTTCATATAAACTCCATGATTTTATAAATTGTCCAGTATCAAGACCAAATCCAAAATAATAAAATTTAAATATGAAAATAGAGATGTCTTGAATTCCATATTTAATTATGGAATTATATATTTAAAACTGAAATATATGAGAAATCGAAATGATTTGAATATGCCGCAAATTTATCATCAGCTGCTTTCTTACCATAGTGGTTACCCAAGCTCGCTTTTAAAATAACACATCACCGTATTGGATGATTCGCATCACATGTTTCTTCACCAATAGAAAATCCCAATTTTGGGATATTACAGAATCCCCTTCATGTCGGTATAACCCCAGGCGAAGGCTTTCTTATGGTTTTGGAGAACTTTTAGGAGCTGTTTTTCTGGGATTCTGACAGATTCCGGTTGATGTTAGTGTTTTCCCTGGTTCAATTTCAATAGGAATACTATCATGAGATGAATTTGCAGGGATATCCTCAATTTCATCTTTTGGTTCAATACTTTCCTACGTTTCACAGCTCATGGTAGATTCTAAAATCGGACGAGTTGAATCAGAAACAGATCAGGGATCAGTAATAAAAGTGTTAATGGTATCGTCCTCAGTTTCTGTTTTGAATTGAAGGGCATGCCCAATGGTAGGGACCGGTATAATTTCTTCATTTGCAGGTTCAGATTCTCCCATTGGTAGAGGTTTCCGCTTGTCTAATGGTTTCTCTAATAGACTTGGTTCCACAAGAGGATAGAGAGTGAGGTTCTCTGTAACTGTCCCATTTGATATAACCATATTTCCATATCGACACCCAATATATTCATCCGCAGTTGTGAGCCAAGGTCTTCCCAAAATCAAGGGATGCCCACCGGCTGGGGATCGTGTTTGTAATACAAGGAGGTCCATGGGATAGTTCCATGAATCCACTAAAATAGTAAGGTCTTCCAAATTTCCTACTGGTTTAATTGTAGACCTATCTGCCAATTCTAAGACAATAGGGGTCGACTTAATTTTTCTAAGACCCAATGCATTCACTTTTTCGGAGGTAATAACATTTATGGCAGCACCCAAATCTACGAGTACATTTGGGATTTCAACCACATTCATTTGTATCTTTAGAATTAGATTCCGTGGGTCCCCATATTTTACAGGGATGGATTTTCCCAGCATGATGTCAAACAATCTGCCCATCACATGGATGGTCAACGGATCCCTTGATTTCTTTCCAGGTTGCTCATAACAATATTCTTTGAGAGTTTTTGCATATATAGGTACATCCCTCATAGCTTGGAGCAGGGGAATTTTAACAAACAGATTTTGTAATTCTCCTAGAAAATCAAATTCTGCTTGAGAGCTTTGTTTACTCAGGGTCAATATTTCACGATATGGTGGATTAACTGGATGTCCCTGGTTAACAGTAGGTTGGGGAGGTGTTTGATTTATAATGTTTTGGTCTGGTTTATCCCCAACTATTTTTGGTTCTAGTTCCATAACTTCATTGTCAACTTGTTCAATGATAATAGGTGAAGTTAGAGCATTCACTACCCACCCGAATCGTAAGTTTATTTCATTAAGCCCTGCGGTAGAAATGCTATATGATGGAAGGTTGAGAGTGTCAGCTTGTTGAACCCCTTTATTGTTAGGATTCGGGTTGGGTTGGATAGGAAGTTGAGGTCGAAGGGGTGGATTACCTGGAGGTACATTGGAAGGAAATTGAAGTTGTTGTTGTGGCATTGATTGGGGAAGTTGTCCAGTAGGAGAGGCTCCACGCCAGTTCTGAGCCCATGAAGGATTCAAACTAGTCTGGGGAAACCATTTTTTCCGAGGTGGACATTGATATTGAGACCACATTGGTGAAAAAGGTACAGACTGGGGACCCATATTAAAATTATTAAAATACTGAGATGGGTCCTGAGGCATACCTAGATTCATATTTGATGGTTGCGATGGCTTCTTCAGTCCCATGAAATACAGTTGATCCACCGCGCTCTCTTCACTTGCTCCTTGAAAAATTGCCTTCAATCCTGGCAAGGAAGGGCACGAGCTGGTCGCATGGGCCTGTTCGCAAATTGCATAGGCTTCAACTGTGTTCAATGGGAATTAGTTCAGCGGATGCTTCTTTCTGCACTGAGGGAAGAATATAGCCATAGTCTTTTCCAACTCCATTTGTTTCTACTTCGCTTGCAAAGTTTCCATCTGTGCAAATAATGTACTTAGGATATCAATCCTCAGGTTATCCACTAGATTTCCAATTTCCACCTTTGTGACCCCTCCACCAGAAATTTTTGATAATCGAATTCCTTGTCCATTTCTTGCAGCTCCTCGCGAACACTAAATGCACAGCCCACAGATACTGTTGAATTCTTCCTTCGATATGTCCCCCTTCCCTACTATATTTAAAAGTTTCAAAGAATCTTCCATGAGTGCCTGAAGAAGGATGATCTTCAGAATATATTTGTCCAAGTCACTATGGCCTGACCTCTACAATATGTATTTAAATCGTTCCACACAATCTTCCATATTCTCATCTTCTTTCTACACAAACTTAAAAATCTCCTCCTTGATGTCACAGGATTTACAGTAATCATGGTATTTCTCCAAAAATATTTCCTTCATCGCATCCCATGAGGAGATAGTCTTTCCCCCTAAACCCATGAACCATCACAGGGTTGTCCCCTTTAAAGTAACAGGAAATATTTATAATATTTGAGCATCAGTGATATAGTCGTACCCCTAACAAACAATATCAAATTCAAAGAGGAATGTATCGGGGTCCTCGGAGGAAAGCCCAACAATGTTACCGATGAAATAGGTAACCTGACCTCAAAACGGGAACTCTAGCCCAAAAAGACTCAAAAAACATGAAAAAACACCCCAAAAACAAAAAGTGTGTATTCCAGAACGCACTTCGTTTTCTTTGAAGGTCAAATTTCAACATTTTATAAAATTATGGTAAAAGAAAATTTTTTTCTTGAAAAAAGGATTGAAAAAACACCCTAAAAAAAAACCAGTTGATGCTGGAATAACCAAAAAAAAAAAAAAAATTGTGTCATACTTTTGGCATTTTTAAAAAGAGAAGTAACATTTTTTTAATTTTTAAAATTCAAACATTAAAAAAAACCTAAAATTTAAGAAAAAAATAAATTTAAAAAATAAAAACATTTAAAAGCTTAAAATTTAAAAATATATGAAGATAAAAAAAATTTAAAAAAAAAAACAAAACAAAACAAAAATTTTAATTCAAACATTAAAAAAAACCTAAAATTTAAGGAAAAAAAATAAAAATTTAAAGATTAAAGATTAAAATTTAAAAAGAAATATAGAAATTAAAAAATAAAAAATAAAAACAAAATAAAAATATTAAATTTAAAAATAAAAAACAAGTTAAAAAAAGAAGGAAATTATAAAAATTAAATATAGAAATTAAATTTAAAAAAGAAAAAGAAAATGTTTATTAAATTTTAAAAAAAAAACAAAAAATTAAATTTAAGGAAATATATTAAATTTTAATAAATTAAAAATTAAAAATTAAAAAAAAATTAAAAATTAAAAAAAAAAAACAAAAAACATTATTTAAATTAAAAGTAAAAATGGAAAAATTAATTAAAAATAAAAAATGAAAAATAAAATACAATAAAAATATTAAATTCAAAACAATATATATTAAAAAAAAAAAAATTATAAAAAATAAATTAAATTTAAATTATAAAAAATAAAATATGAACTTAAATTAAAATATGTATATATATTATATTTTATTAAATTTAAAAAAAAAAAGTTAATATTAAAATAACAAATTAAATTTAAAAACAAAATATTAAATTTTAATAAATAAATAAATAAATTTTGAAATAAAAATATATATTTAAAGAGAAAAAAAAAAAAAAATATATATATATATATATATATATATATAATTTAAAAAACAAAACAAAACAAAAACAAAAACATTGTTAAAATAAAATGTTTAAAAATCAATTAAAATTGGAAAATTGGAAAAAAAAAATATATATATATATATATATATATATATATTAAAAAAAAATTTAAAAACAAATTAATTTAATATATATATATATATATATATATATATATATATATATATATATATATATATATATATATAATTTTAAATACACAATTTTAATTGAAATCTAGAAATATAAAAAATTTATGTAATTAACAAAAAATAATAATAATAATAATAAAATAAAACATTTAAAAAACAATATTAAATTCAAATAAATTTTAAAAAAAAAATACAAAGTTTATTAAATTTTATAAAATTAAATTAAAAAACTAAACATAAAACTTAATACAAAAGAAAAATTATGAAAAAAGAATTTTAAAAAAATCAATTAAATAAAAGAAAAAAAATGCAAAATTTAATCAAATTTATTAACAAAATTAAAAAAAATAATAATAACAATAAAATTTTAAAAAAATAAAAACAAAATTAAAAAAAAACAAAACAAAACAAAACAAATTTTAAATATAAAAATTAAATTAAAAATAAATAGATAAAATAAAATAATTTTTTTGAAAAAAAACAAAAGAAAATTTGAACGGTGATGGGCGGCACCACCCAGCCTCTCGCCCAGCGGCCGGCGGAGGCCGGCCGCTGGGCGGGAGGCCGGGTGGCGCTGCCCATCACCATTCAAATTTATTTGTTTATTTATTTTTATTTTTTTTAATTCAAAAAATTTTAATTTTTTTTAATTTAATTTTTATATTTAATATTTAATATTTTTTTTTGTATTTTTTTTTTTTAATTTGATTTTATTTTTATATTTTTTTTATATTTTTTTTTTAATTTGATATTTTTTTTTATTTCAAAAAATTTAAATTTTTTTTTAATTCATTTTTTTTAATAGATTAATTATTATTTAAAATTTAAAATTTACTTTTTAAATTTTTTAAATTTTAATTTAATTTAATTGTTTTTTTTTAATCTTTTAGTTTATTTAGTTTTTCATTTTTAAAATCTATAAATTGTTTCATTTAAAAATAAAAATAAAAACACTAAATTTATGTATATTTGTTTTTTAATTATTTGCACATGGTTTTTTTCTTTTTTTTTTGTTTTTTAATGATAGTTTTTTTATTTTAATTTTCTTTTTCAATTTTAAATTTTGTTTTTTTTTTGTTAATTTAAAAAAAAAAATATTATTATTATTATTATTATTATTATTATTATTATTATTATTATTATTATTTTTTTTAAATAAGTTAGAAAAAAAATGTTTTTGTTGTTGTTGTTGTTTTTTTTTTTTGGTCAATTTTTGTTCTTTTTCTTTCAATTATGTGTTTTTTTTTCAATTTTTGTCATTTCTTTTGATATTATTATTATTATTATCTTTTCTTTTTCTTTCTTTCTTTTTTCTTTTTTCTTTTTTCTTTTTTCTTTTTTTTTTCTTTTTTTTTTTTGGTGTTTTATTACCAACATGAAAATCACCACTCTAAAAAAAAAAGGTTGATGTTGCATCAATACGTTTCAAAATTAGCATGAAAATCACCGCTCTAAGAAAAAAAGGTTGATGCTGCATCAATACATTTCAAAATTAGCATGAAAATCACTAACATTTTAAAACAAATATTCATACTTCATAAATAAAAATATTAGAGTGGTATAGAAGGCTTTTTTTGTGATTCCTATCACTTTTCGTGTTCTAGCTTTGGTGCCAGCCTAAAAATAAGAATATTGTATGGCTCATTTCTATCACATGCCCATGAAAAGTAGGAAAAGTTGTTAAAAGTATGGGCTTCATTGGTGCATCACCTGTGATATTCCTAATTGGGAAATCAATAGAGGAATTTGTAGGTGCCATAAATATCCTCCACTACTCACACGGGATTTCAATTGGTTCTGCAACTGATACTTAGGGTGATTTAATTGTGGGAGGTTTCACAACACTTCCTCGGTCTCATGGTGACGCCAACTCCTTCAGGACTTCTTCTTCCCAATTGGAATTGCTCAATTCCTCCAATCCCCTGCTTGTAATTTCTTCTCCTTCTGCCGACAACAGGGGTGTTCCTTCTACTGATACTTTTTTTACCTCTTATTCTGCCATTGAAAGGGTCTTCTTTGGTACCGTGGATGGCACTGGCTACACAACTGATTACCCCTTGGATTTCGTCTGAATCCTTACCCTAACAGCAGCATGAGAAGATGCTTTTGATTCAGCCTTTGTGATGATCTCTTGAATATAAGTGTTCCTTCCCAGATCCCTTCCTTTCTTTAGGGGTCTTCCTCTCCCCCTCTTATTTGAATCTTTGTTCATATAATTGGTGAGAAGAAATCATTAAAATAACAGCAATTCTTAGGACTTGGAGCAGGACAAATAATTTCCTCCCCGGGACGAGAGATTGGACTCAAGCTTTAAATCAAAAAAACTTAAAAGAAATGAAAGTTGGATCAAAACAGGAAATCACACAAACTTTAAAAATTAAGGTTCTGGACCTGAAGTAGGATAATCAAATACCCTGCCCAGGACGATAAATTGGCCCCTAGGAAAACTATCAGAAAGTAAAAAAAAACAGAATGCTATGCTCAGGACTTAGAGAAGGGTAACAAATTCCTTCCCTAAGACGAGAGATTGATCTCTAGGAAAATAATCGAAAAGAAAAAAAGAAAAAACAGAACAGTACGGTCAGGACTTAGAGGAGGGTAACAAATTCCTTCCCTAAGACAAGAGATTGATTTTTAGATCAATTATGGATCATGTTCTTGCACCTTGTTAGCCTTCCCCGGCAACGGAGCCAAAATGTTGGTGTCCAAGTGTGAATAAACTATTCAACCCTTTTTCCACATTAATTTATCAATCTGGGTGCATACATTATTTTCAAGGTAACATGCAAGGTATATGCAGGAGCAATGGCACAATCCAATATTAATCATAAATTTAACAACTAAAATAAACAAGAACCACTGTAATATTAATTAAAGATAAATTACAGAGCTACATAAGCATTAATAGAAATTGAAGAAAAATACCATAACAACAGTTAAAATTACTCAAATGGAAATGAAAGAAAAACACGCATAAATAATGCAGCACCTGATCAGAAGAGTGGGCCCAACTCTCTGACGAGGGCTGTGATAGATTCACATCTTACAGGTAGAACAACAAAATGGCTTACATTCAATTAATTAACAATATTCTATTACAAACTTGATCTCTTGCACGCTAACCCAATTTACAGCCCTAAGACCCTTCTTATAAAATTGTTCTGAAAACCATGTCCCCAATATGACAACTAATATCTACAAATTTACAATTGTTACAACGACCAAACTAGTTGCCAAGAGAAAACCAAGAAAGTTCTGAAATAGATCTAGAGTAGGTTTGGAATCTGTTATGATGTTACAGTGATATCAAAATGGCGTTGTGAACTCGGATTTTCTCCTGTGACTTGCAGATGCGACCCTTTAACTGTCGGATCTGCGGCAATGAAAAAATTAGTACTCGCATAGGAAAAATCCCCATGACTATTATTTCATTAATTAAACATTCCAGATAAGACAATGAAAGGGGGTTTACCTTGTGCGTTTAGAGAATTTAACGAATATTAATGATACAAAGAAGTGAAAGGGTGGGTGAAAATGGGAGAGAAAAGTATGCAGATTTAGTCCCCAACACTTACCCAGTGACTTGCTCATATGAAAGAAGGACGCAGAATTCATACAGAGATCCCAGACTTGCGCCGAAAGGAACAGGCTCTGAAGGAGCGCATGCAACCATGGGAAGAGGAAGTCATGCAACTATCCCAGACGCTAGAAAACACTCTGAAAATCATTTGGCAGACTCGGCGCGACGTAGATATGACCATTGAGAGTCCTACTACAGACAAAATGGTTTAGCAAGCGCATAGTGCAGCAATGCAAAGCCTCGAGTTAGTGCTCCCTCTCCAAACTTCTATCAAGACACTTTAGGCTAATACTAAGGAGACAACACCTCAGTGACTTGCTGTAATATTCCCAATTTTCCATCAGATAATTGGAATAGTAGAGTTCTTAATTTTCTTAATTAATTG